>PVIU01013891.1:0-54138 GCA_004026605.1 Ondatra zibethicus | reverse complement strand
CACCACAAGTCGTGGCTTACCGGGAAAGATTCAGCATATCTGACCTGGGAGCTTCATGGCAGGTGGCTCTCTCACTCTGTCCCTTTCCCAGCATCCTGTTCTCTTTTCCTGTCTATCTAAGTCCTGCCCTATCAAAAGGCCAAGGCAGTTTCTTTATTAACCAATAAAAGCAACCCAAATACAGAAGGACCCTCCTACATCATTTCCCAATTTTCTATTTAAACAAAAAAGAAAGGCTTTCATTTTAACATAGTAAAATTACATATAACAAAACAGTTATCAAGCAAGAATTACAGTTACCATATTTAGATCTATTTTATCTTTTATCATAACAATGGAAAACTATCACTATAACTATCCATTCTTCAACTCCATCAAAGACTCCAGCAGGATAAAATATTACCTAAGTAAACAAGAAATAAGCAACTTCCAAACTCTAGAAATGACAAAGACATCTCACTGCCTGTACAATCACCCAAAGTTCCTTTGTACCGTTGGGGCATCCATCTTCAGCCTACAGTCCCATAGTATCCAGCAGATTTTTCCATGAAGCAGGAAAATTCAAAGACAGTTCAGTCACTTTCTCCTGTATCCTGCAGAATGTCTTGCACACTCTTTCATGAAGCAGGAACCCTGAAGGATCATCTCACCTTTAGGCAAGTTCAACAGTCCTCTCTCTGCGGGTTCTTTGTGTCCAGTATATGCAACAGTCCAGGCAAGAGCAGTTTCTTGCCCAATTCCATAAGGAGTTTCTTGCAAACTCCATAAGGAGCCTCTTCGATGCCCATCTTCCTCTTGAAGTAGCTGGTGCTGCCAGGAGCAGACATGTCTCATTGTCTTGAAAAGTCCTAAGTTATTAAAACATTAAATGCCATATTCTGTCATCTTTGAAAGATATGAAGAATGTCTATCTAACTGAAATATACCTCTATATATCTAGAAAATCTAACTAACATGACTACAAGCTTGACTATATCAATGATTATCTATTAACAACCTATATTTTCTAATATACATTATATTTTTAAATGAACTACACAATCACAATACCTTAATCAATATCAGAAGTACATATATATAACAAAATTGACCTTAAATTTATATCAATAAAGCAAAATTTATACCAATGTAAATTATCCATATCTATATTATCTCCCCCTTTACATTTAAATTTAAAGAACATTTATAAACAATATTTGGGAATATGGGTGTAGTTATTTTTCTCCAAACTTCTTCCTGCTGTATGGGGGTGCTGTTAATCAGGTCTGTCATGGTGTATCCTGTTCATCTTAGTCACCAGTTGAGTGAAGTAATTTTCTGAAGGTGTTCACAGTGACCTTTCAGGAGGGCATGGTCTATCAAACCACATTGGTGTAGAAGGAATCCACAGGGTCTCATCCTCTATGAAAACAAAAGAAGAACCTCCTTTCCAAAGCACCATATCCTTAGACCCAAATTTTAAAGCCATTATATCTTTATAATAATATCCATGCTGGTTTAGCTTAGCAGCCCAGACAATGAAACATCTCTCTGTACTTAGCTCCTTCACAGTCAAAAAATTCAAAGAAAACACAATAAAATACATAATCCAGACATTCTGTGAATTTTCCATTTTTACGTGGTTTATTTTTTTTTAAATATATAACTATCTGTAGTCTGTCTCTTTAAAGACTTTACCTTTTTATTTTAAGCATTAACTTTGACTCTATATTCTTTTTCTTTTCTCTCCCAAGCCTACGTACAGCCATCCAACACTGATCCATTTAGAGGTCTTTTATGTCTGAATCTGTCCTATTGTGAATCTGTAATTCTTTACTATTCAGGAACAGTTTTGCTTTGCACTTTTAAAATGCTAAGCTCTTAAGAATCTAAGCTGCCACAATCCCAGGTCAAATACAGGTACTGCCTGCTTGCTCTGCCCAGTCCAACATGGCAGAGCCGCTTGTGCCTCTGAGCGGCAGCGTGCAAAACTTCTCTGTGTATGGCTGTGGAAATCCACCGTGCTCTCCCACCTGACTAAGCCTGATCCTGCTGTCTGCCCAGGCGGGAAGAGCTGAGCCACAGCATGGTCTCAGCTACTTTCTTCCCGATCCTGAGGGGGCACACAAACGCTCCATAGCCAGAGTTTGCACTGGTGGCAGGGCCCAGGAAGCTGCGTTTTAAAACTGCGCACCTTTTTTCTGCTATTTTCTATTGCTGAGTCAGGAAACCTCTCTGCAGCACACAAACAGCAAAAAGCTGTGTTAAACTCTCTCTCCTTTTTAAGGCCTCTCAGGTTTTTAAGTGGATTTAGTCCATCACATTGGGCGCCAATCTGTAGTAAAGAGGCGTAGGCCTGCTTTTGATCCCGGCGGCTGTCCAGCTCCCGCCGCCCGGTGCCTAGCTAACTTATACCCGAAATACTTACATGGAAACTGTATTCATTTAAATACTGCCTGGCCCATTAGCTCTAGCCTCTTATTGGCTAACTCTCACATATTTGTTTAACCCATTTCTAATAATCTGCGTGTCACCACGAGTCATGGGTTACTGAGAAAGATTCAGCATGTCTGACCTGGGAACTTCATGGCGGGTGGCTCTCTCACTCTGTCCCTTTCCCAGCATCCTGTTCTCTTTTCCTGTCTATCTAAGTCCTGCCCTATCAAAAGGCCAAGGCAGTTTCTTTATTAACCAATAAAAGCAACCCAAATACAGAAAGACCCTCCTACACCACTTCTGCCACTGTACTACAATTCTGCTTCCATTTACTGAATCCACCCCTGTTAAGGCTATGCCCTTCACTTCAAAAACATCCAGCTAGTCTCCTTTGGCAACAATTAGTTTAGGCATCAGCATTTGGTGCACTTATTGTCAGAACTGTAAAAGGAAATATTCTGGATGTTTCTGGAAAAGCCTCCCCTGGTGTCAAAAGGAGGCAGACATGGAGATTCAACATTTTTTCCTCTTCACCTGGATGTTGTTATATCTGAGCATTATCCACAGTGGGGGCTGTCATCTTGCTACCATTAGAGTGAGAGCAAAGTTTCAGACTAAAGATGGCTGCTGGGCAGAATGCCCACCTCCTCCCAGACCTCACTGAGCAGCTGAACTTGTTTTTATCTCTACACGGCACTTGTGAAGATAGCAGGAAAACAGCCAGTTTTTCTCTGTCCTTGGGAAACATTAAAGCCTCTTCGATTGTAACCCACAGCCTGTTGTTAGGGCTTCACCTTCCTGAGCACTTGGAATGCTGAAATCTGAAACCATTCCCTAAATAGTAAGATTTTTTTATTGCCTTAGCAAATAGTAATGCCATTAATCCCAGCACTTGGGAGACAGAGCCAGGCAAATTTCTGGGAGTTAGAGGCCAACTTGGTCTACATAGTGAGTTCCAAGCCAGACAGAGCTACATAGGAAGACCCTGTCCGAAAAACAGAACCCTACAACAACAAAAACAACAACAACAAATCTGTCTTAGTTGGGGTTACTATTGCTGTGGTGAAACAGTATGATCAAAAGGCAAGCCAAGCAGTGGTAGCGCACAACTTTAATCCCAGCACTCGGGAGGCAGAGGCAGGCAGATCTCTGTGAGTTTGAGGCCGGCCTGGTCTACAAGAGGTGGTGCCAGGACAGGCTCCAAAGCTACACAGATAAACCCTGTCTTGAAAAACAAAAAACAAAAACAAAAAACAAAACAAAACAAAAAGCGTTGGGGAAGAAGGGGCTTATTTGGCTTCTGCTTCTACATTATAGTTCATTATTGAAGGAAATCAGTACAGGAACTCAAACAGGGCAGGAACCTGGAGACAGGAGCTGATACAGAAGCCAAAGAGAGATGTTTCTTACTGGCTTTCTCATCATGGTAGCCTGTGTTTTTATAGTACCCAGGACTAGCAGCCCTGAGTTGGTACAATCCAGAATGGGCTGGGCTCTCCCTCATCAATCACTAATTGAGAAAGGCTTACAGCCAGTCTTATGGAGGCATTTTTTCAATTGAGATTCCCTCTCTTCAGATAACTCTACCTGTGTCAAGTTGACATGATAATAGCCAATACAAATGACCCTTTGTCAGCTTGACACACAAACACATCACTTTTCAATTATAACCTTTCCTTTCTCATTTGTCCCCAAGATGACATTAATATTAATTTCACAATATAAAACACAACTTTAAAAGTCCCACAGTCTTTACAAAAAAGAAAAAGACCTCTAAAAGAAAAGACTCTAAACAGTTTACAATGTACTTAAAAATATACATAGGCTTGAGAGAGAAAAGCAAAATAAATAAGTAAAGAAAGAAAGAAAGAAAAAAGGAAAGTCCTTAAAAAAAGAAATATAGTTGGGTGTGGTGGCACACTTCTTTAATCCCAGCACATGAGAGACAGAGGCAGGTGAATCTCTGTGGGCTAAAGGTCAGCCTGGTCTACAGAGCAAGTTTCAGGATTGGCTCCATAGCTACTGAGAAGCCCTATCTTGAAAAACCAATAAATAAATAAATACATGAAAGAAAAAGAAAAAAGGGGGATATAGATATGATAGGATAAAAGGGTAGATTATTAAATCTACTCTGAAAAGAAAAAAGGAAGATATAGATGTGGCAAGATAAAAGGGTAGATTATTGAATCTACTTTTTAAAAACAACTATTAGTTTTAAATGTTTTACATTGGATTGGACTTTTGTATATTGTATACAAATTTTGTATGCTGATACAAATTTGAGATCAATTTTGTTAGAACATACTGTATGTACATGTCTAATCTTGTTCAAGGTATTATACCTATAAAGTTCATTTAACAATGTAATGCAAATTTTTAGTCCTTGAATATTATTATTACCAACTGTTAGGATAATAAGGAAATATAGGTTAGTAGTTAATCACCTAGTATAATTGAACTTATAGTCACATTAGGTATGTTTTTCAAGCTCAAACAAAGATATATTTTAGATAGACAGGTCATCTTCAAACACTTCAGAGATCTACAGGATATTGCATTTAAGATGTTTTAATAACCTAGGTTCTTTTTTATGACAATGAGATATGTCTGCTCCTGGCAGCACCAATCTACTTCAGAGAAGATAATGGGCATTGAAGAAACTCTACATGGAGTTTACTTTCTTTTGGCAAAAGTACACCACAAGAAAATGCCTCTTTCTCCCAAGTGCTGGGATTAAAATCATGTGCCACTATGCCTGGGCCTCGAACTCCCAGAGACCTGCCCACTCAAAATGATTGTTTTTAAATGTTTGTTTTCATTTAAAGGGGGTTGATTATAAGTGGTTAATGGTCACAGTAAATCTCTAACAAAAAAGCTGCAGGGGATAGGATATGATATAGAAATGAATACTTTACATTGTTGTGGACTTTGGTTTATTGATACAAATTTAAGGTCAACTTTGTTATATGTATATTTCTACTCTTGTTTAAGGTATTATGTTTATAGAGCTCATTTAAAAATGTAATGTATAATTAAAAATTATGGATTAATCAATAGTCATCTATAATAGTCAAACTTGTAGTCATGTTAGTTAGGTTTTCTAGATATACAGAGATACATTTCAGTTAGGTAATCTTCAACACTTCAAAGACCTACAGAATATGGCATTTAAAATGTTTTAAGAACTTAGACTTTTCTCAACAGTGAGACATATCTGCTTTTGACAGCACCAATTACTTCAGAGAGGTTGATGGGCATTGAAGAAACTCCTAATGGAATTTGCCTTAAATGTGACAAGGATAGACATTTGGACAAGAAACTGCTCTTGCCTGGACTGCTTGACAGTATGCTGTATGAACTGGACATGGAGGAACTACAGAAAAATGACTGCTGAACTTTCCAAAAGATGAGACAGTCCTTCAGGATTCCTGCTTCATGAAAGAGTCTGCCAGACATTTTGCAGGACACAGAAGAAAGTGACTGATAAACTGCCAGTATAGGCAAAACAGCCTTTCAAATTTCCTGCTTCATGGAAAAGTCTGCTGGATAATATGGGCCTGTAGGATGAAGATGGATGCCCCGATATTACAAAAGAACTTTGGGTGACTGTCCAGACAATGAGATGTCTTTGTCAAATCTAGAGGTTTGAATGTTGCTTACAATATACTTTCTGTTTACTTAGGTAATATTAAAGCCTTCTAGAGTCTTTGATGGAGTTGAAGACTAGATAGCTATAAGTATAGTTTTCCTCAGTTATGATAAAAGATAAATTAGATATAAAACTTTCACCTCACAAAGATAAGAAAGATTATAGAGTATTTTCATTAATTTGCCAAATTTAAGTAGAATAAATATTGTAACTATAATTTTTGCTTAATAACTGTTTTGTATATCTTACTATGTTAAATCTAAAGCCTTCCATTTTAATTAGATAGAAAAGGGGAGATGATGTGGGATGTCCTTTTGTATATGTATTTCTTTTATTGGTTGATGAATAAAGATGTTTTGGCCAATGGCTTAGCAGACTTAAGCCAGATGGGAAGTCTGAACAGATATATATGTATCTATGGAGAAAGAATGTGGAGACAGGGAGACAGCATATAGCTGCCAAAGGAGAAAGATGCTCAGAACCTTACTGTTAAGTCACAGCCTTGTTGTTATACACAGATTAATAGAAATAGGTTAATTTAAGACATAAGAGCTATCTAGGAATTCGAGCCTGGGTGGCCAGGAAATGAAAAAGCAGTCTCTCATTACAAATGATACCCAAACATTTGGCAAGAATTTCCACATAAAGCCTGAGAAAGCTTTGAAAATAAAAAAGGATTCTAGAAGCATGTTACCAGCTACTCATAAACACCATTTAAGTGTTTGGTGGCAGGACCTCTTAAAAGAAGTGCAAAGTTTTTGCCAAGAACACTGAGTCAGGAAACCTATCTTAAAGGAGCTGAGCCTCTGCTTGCCACCAGCAAACAGAGCCCACCTGAGACAATGCTGCTGGTGGATCTCTGTGAGTTTCAGGCCAGCCTGGTCTACAGAGTGAGATACAGGGCAGCCAAAGAAAGCAGAGAAACCTTGTCTCAAAAAAACAAAACAAAATAAAACAATAAACAAAAAAAATTAAACAATAAAAATAAAAGAAATAGACTTTAAGAAAGCTACACAAAGATGGAAAATACACAGAGAGTCTGGATACTGTATGTTATTGTGTTGTTTCTGAATTGTTTGACTGCTGAGGAAGGAGCAACAGCTGCTAAAAGATGTTTGATTATAAATGCTGCTGGATTAATCCAACATATATATTTTGAAAATGCCTTGACTTCAAAATTTATGTCAAAATATATGTTGCTTTGGAGAAAAGGTTTTGCTTTTGTTTCCACAGGAAATGAGAGGCTGTGGATTCATTCTGGGCTAAGAAAAATAAGATTTGATCAAGGAAGACCCCCCTGAAAAATCTCCAGTGGGAACAGATGGCCCAGATGATCCAACATTTCAGAGCACCTCTGTTGCATTTTCCTCTGAGTTCTACAAGCAGAATAGCCTCAAGGCTGCTTGCCGAGATGATTAAACCTCACAGAATACTCTAAGACTTGACCATAATCCTAAATTTTCTTTAGGTCCCCATAAGATTATCAGTGTCCCCCAATCAGTAGGAAGTATCTTAGAAAACTGTGTATGTTTGTCTTTGTTTGAAGTGTTAGTTACAAGTTGTTATTGGTAATGGTCAGAAAAAAAAAGCTAAATAAAGGAGATTCAGAGTTCTTGGTTTGAAAAGAAAGAAGGGAAGTGCTGTGGGACAATGCTCTTGTACCCTGTAAAGATTTGTCAGTCATATTGCTTTAACAAAATGCTGAATGCTGGTTGGCCAGTAACCAGGCAGGAAATATACGTGGGGTGAGCAGACTAGGAGAATTCTGAAAAGAGGAAAGTCTCAGAGGAAATAAGATGAAAATACTAGATTGAGAAAAGGTACCAAGCCACTTGGGTAAATATAAATAAGAATTATGGGCTAATTTAAGTTGTAAGAGTTAGTTAATAATAAGCCTGAGCTAATAGGCCAAACAGCTTATAATTACTGTAAGCCTCTGTGTGTTTGTTTGGGACTGAACAGCTGCAGAAATTGGTGGGACAGAAACTTCCATCTACAATTCACTCATTAATAGTTCAGTCTTTTAAAAACTTGTCTCTTTAAAAGTCCAAAATCTCATTTAAAAGTTCAAAGTCTCTCAATTGTGGGCACCTGTCAAATCAGAAGCAGATTAAATACTTTATTACTTCAAGAGGGATGTACCAGGACACAGTCACAATCAGATCAGATAAAAGCAAAACCAGACCCCCAACAGTCTAAATAACTTAATTTCCAATATCTATGTTCCACTCACAATCTGGGCTCTTCTAAGAACCCAGATTGTTTCTCTAGTTCTGCCCTCTGCAGCACATACAGCTTATCCTCTGACTCCTGCTGGCTCCACTGCACTGCTGCTACTGTTCTTGGTCCTTCCATGTTACTGGTAGCTCCAAAATGCTGGGGTTTCTCCTGCACTTTCACCAGCAGCCTCTCCTGGGCTCTCTACATAGTGCAAAGCCTCAACTTTTCTCCATAACTCCTTCGATCCTAGGGTTTCTGCTGCTACCAAGACTGCACTTTCTCCAGTGACATCTCCTGGCCTCTCACAGTTTCTCTCTATTACCTTTTCATACTTTCAAAACCAAACCACCTGGGTGACTCTTATACATGACCGAGTTTGACTGCCAGTACAAAGTACAACCTTGGCCACCTCTGGAACATAGCTTCTATGTGCTGCCTCTCAGGAAACATTTTTTAGAAGATTTCACCTCAGTGATTCTGGTCTCTTCTTAATCAGGACTAATTTCTCAGCTCTAGTTGATCAGCATTGGTGTCCCAGCAAAGCCGAGGTTTCACTTCAGTAGCTCTGGGATTTTGTTAATCACAGCTGGTTCTGCAGCCCAGCTAACCAGAACCACAGAGCCTTAACTCAAAGTAACACATGACTAACAGAGTCTTTAAGCTTTCCTCTAGAACTTCACAAGTTTCGATCATCTGCATTGCCCTAAACACCTTTCATTCAAGCTCCTAGAGAATAGTCCACTGAGCTCTCAGAACTCAGTGGCTTTTCTGTTTCAAAGTTCCAGAGTTCTACCATCCTTCCACAAGAACAACATGGTCAGGTCTAAAAACCTACTATCTAGGTACCAACTTGTCTTAATTTGGTTTATTATTGCTGTGGTAAAATACCTTGACCCTAAGCAACTTAGAGAGGAAAGGATTTATTTGGCTTCTGCTTCCACATCACAGTTCATCATCAAAGGAAGTCAGGACAATAATTCAAGCAGGGCAGGAACCTGGAGGGGTGCTGCTTACTGGCTAACCTTCATGGCTTGCTCAGTCTGCTTCCTTATAGAGTCCAGGACCACAGCCCAGGGTTGATACCACCTACAATGGGCTGGGTCCACCCCATCAATCACTAATTACGGTAATGCCTTACAGCTGCACGTTATGGAGACCTCTTCTCAATTGAGGTTCCCTCCTTTTGGATAACTCTAGCTTGTGTCAAGTTGATATGAAACTAGCCAGCACAGTTTTCAATGTCATTTTGAAACAGGGTTGTCTGTATAGGATGTGCTGATGGTGATGTGCCTGACACAAAGGCCAGCAACTGTGACTCTCCTGAATATGTGTTTCTTCTGGAAGGAAACAATTGGTGCTAGAAGGGTGAGCTCCCACACCTGAAGCCTTTCCTAAGTCGATGTCCCAGGCAGTCAATATGGAGCCTGTTTTACACAGGTCATTTTTCTTCCCAAGACGGTTGGGGCTTTGTCCAGAAGTATTAGCTGTTACTACCTAGACTGTGCTGCTGTTCACCTTGAGAGCTTACAACTTAGAGCTGCCCAGATGAGAAGTTCCACTGCCACCGAGCAGCCATCAGGGGAGTGACCTCTGCTAGACTGTAGGTGGTATACTGGCTACTGAAACCCATTTGTCAGTTAAAATGCACACCTCTTTCTGTGGCTCTGTATTAGTGGCTCTGAATAATTACTGTCTGTGTTTTCCAGTCCTCTCAGGCCTGCAGAGGTGACCTCTGGGTGGCCCAAAGAGGCTGTACTTAATGTCAGACCAGCATTCAGACTGTATTCTTCACATTGAGTTTAAATCCGTGTAGCATTTTTTTTCTCACACTGTAGTTAAAACAGAGTGTGGGCTCCCATTCAGACAGGCTCCTCAGTGCTCCAAAGGCTTTACTTGCTTCAACCCAGCAGCTTTTCAGAAGAATCTCCCTTAGCCCTGACCTCAGCTAGCAGTCTGTGAACTCTGCTTGCATTTCAGTATCTCAACCATACTCAAAGGTAAGAAGTCTGTTTGTTTTTAATTATTCACCTTACCACATTAGCAAGTGAGACATGTTTAAGCATTACATTGCAGGACATTTAGAAATTGAACAATAAAGCTATTCATAATCCCTCTGTGTAACAGGTCAGTGAATTCACCTCATCCTGCACTTGATAATCCACTGTGGTCCACATTATTGTATATGCATCTGTCTATAGACATACATTCTTGTCTCTAGGTCTTCTCCATCTTACTAAATTAGACAAGTCTATCCATGCTGCCTTATTGCTTTTGTAATACTTTAATGTTTACCTAATGGGGTCAGCAAATAGAATCATTTAACTTTGTCAGAAACACTGTTGGAAACACTGGAGGTTAAGAAATTATTGTTTCTCTCTTTCCCATTCTTTTTTTGTTTCATCATTCATCCCTTCAATCCCTAAGAATCCAGGAATAAGAGAGGTCTTCCTAGCAAATCTTGATTGGTTGAATCCAATCATAATGACCCCATTTTACTAATAAGAGGTTATTTTAGGCATCTGCATGTTGCTAGTCTAAGGGACATGGACAGGGAGCGGGGAGAGAGAATCAGAGAGAGAGAGAGAGAGAACCAAGTCCTCCCAGTACTAGATGTTGTTATATTTGTACATGGTGCTTGTGAAGGTAGCAAGCAAACTTGACCAATTTTTCTTTGCCATTGAGTAAGGCCTCTTTGGGGCATGGCCCTACAGCCCGCTGTCTGAACTTCACTTTCCTGGGTGTTTAGGGTGCTGCAACTGGAAACTATTCCCTGAATAGTAGGGTTTCTTCTCGTAGCAAAATTTCTTGCTCTGAGATTCTTCTTAAGGCCCTTAGAGTGAATGTCCCTTTGTCAGGGATGTGGAAGAATGAGGGACAAATCAGCACCACCCAGTTCTCCTCTTTTCTCTGTCCCCAGTGAGTCAGGACACAAAGCTATTCTGATCACTGAAATGGCCAGACAAGTGTGACTCAGCCAGTGTTGGGAGCCAGGAGGCAGGAAGTTGGGCTTCTAAGGATTCCCTGGGGAGAGTCCTTACTGAAGACTAACGTGCAGGGTCTTGCTTTACTTTGGTGGACTGAGCTTGTAGACACTCTCCATGAATACTCTCTCTGCAGGTCCCAGGCTTTTGCTAGAATATAGGATTTCTAGTAAGACCCAGGTTCAGATTCTATTACCAGATCTGTCTAAGGCTAACTGTGATTTGGTATGTCATCTCTCCCTTCTGATTTTCAGGTTTTGTGGCTATGAACTACTTCTATGGGGAGTATTAAGTGACAGAGTACACACACACACACACACACACACAATTAAGTGCGGCAAGAACAGTATATGGGCTACCTGTTCTGTTACAGCAGAGTCTCATGTAACTCCACTAGTGTTAAATTTTTAATGTAGCCAAGGATGACCTTTGACTCTCGTTTCCATCTCCCAAGCACTGGGATTATAGGAGCGTGCCACCTTGCAATGCAAGAATTTATTAAAGATGTGTCTTTAACAAGCTTACGTCTAATATGGAAAATAGATTGTAAGGTATTAAGTGTTATCACTACTATACACAATCCATATGTGGGAAGCCCAAGTGAGTGTTCAAGTTCCAAATGTGCCTGACTCAGAGCTGTCACAATGCTGTTTCTGTGACTCAGAATCTGTTGCAAGGACCACCAGAGCCTTTTTCTCCAGCTCTTACCTCAAGTGATACTCCCATTGTCTCTTAGAAATGGCAGTAAGAATCCATCAGTAGAGGTTCAATCTTGCATTCACAAGGACACACTTTATCCCTGTTTTCCCATTCACTTTTCTCCTTTCTCTGTAACCCCTGAAATTAGCCTAACTCTAGTAAGCAGACTTTTAGGGTAGAACTACAGACCCCTTGGATCCTGGGGCCACTTTTCATTTCCTATTACGTTTGCAGCTATGTTGATGATCACACAGCAGCTGCCTCAAGTTCTGGATTCTGTACAACATCATGCTTTATACAATCATCTATGATTGCATAACTGATTGCAGAAATGAGGCAAAAGATTGGAAGACTGTTATCATTGAATAATACATTTTCAGGCAGTGGAGATAGCTTAATGGGTAAAGTGCTTGCTGTACAAGCCTGAGGACCAGAGTTCAGATCCATTGGACCCACTTAAACAACCAAGAGGGCATGGCAGGCTGCCTGTAATTCCAGCATGCGAGAGACAGAGACAGAATTCTCAGAGCAAACTGGCTAGCCAGACTAGCTGAAATGATGAACTTTGAGCTCAGAGAGACCCTGGCTCAATATATAATGTGGAGAGTGATCAAGCTAGTCGCACAGAGTCAACCTCAGGTCCATACCGGCATACCCACACATGTGCACCACACACATGCAAATGCATACACCACACAAGCATACATACACAAAATGATCCATTCTTTTGTGCTTGATGGGAAAGCAAAGCCTGTTTCCTAGAGTCTGAAGACATATTTTCAGAGTGTATTTCTTGTGAATATCAAAGTACAAGTCTATGTAGTATTATTGGAGAAAGAACCTCCTTGACGGACATGAAATTGCTTTCATGAAAATGCATGCATGGGCAATTACAGTTATGAATGCCTTTGGCAGCTACTTCCCCACATTATTAATCTGTAACACAGCCAACCTCCTCTTCATTCATATTTGATAGGAAACCTCTGCAGTCAAGGGGGAATTCCAGGGCTGTGGTGATGGAGTTGTTTATAAGGTTTCAGGACTCTGGTGGTGCGGTTCCCGCATTCTGGGCTGAGTGACTATGGAAGCCTGCCCCCACCTTGTCTTTAGGATAATGACAACTCCTTTGGACATAGGCAGGGGGCATGGTAAATAATCAGCAGGGTGTTATCAAAGTCAAGAGTGCCCTATGAGCATCATTTAGAATTGGTCACATTCCTCTGCAGCGGCAAGGCGCTTGGATGCAGAACATTAGAAGGAAGGAGAGGTTCCGAGTGTTCCTGAGGAGGATGAAGCACAGCCGCTCTGTACAGGGCTAGCATCTGTACCAAAATTTTAGACTTGCAGAATGTCTCTAGATCACGACTACTTCTGAACCGAAGGGAATCCTGCAGGCAAGCAGGGCAGCCATGGTTACCAGCAGGAAAAGGGAGTATCAGAGAGGTTTGCCTCCTTTCCACGCCTTTGCACAGTCACCTGTCTGCCACCTCCCTCACTTTGGCCGATGGCCCCATCTTGCTCCTCTGTGCATTGTACTGCATTGCTGCTGAGCCCTGCATGTTGTCTGATGCTGCCTGGCCTTGCTGTGTTGTGATTCTGCAATTCTAACACTACACCACAGTGCCAGGCTGTTGTTGGGAATTCATAGGAGCCTGGAGACTCATTTAAAATATTTGATATTTATCTAATTCTGTGTGAAAGAAATTGAACACAATAGCATCATATCTTTGAAAAGCAGGGTTTTCAATGTCTGCATGATGAAAGTACCATTGAAAATCACCACAGAGCCATTGGGGGTCATGTCCATGTCCAGACTGATGGTGAGGTTTGAGAAATTGTGCAGTGCCCAGCAGGGACACAAGGCTCATTAGGAATTGTGGTTATTTATAAACACCTTTTTTTATTTTAAAAAATTTAATTTTACATAATAGCCCCAATTCCCCTTCCCTCCCCTTCTCCTGCCCCCTACCTCCCCCCATTCCACCCTCATCCACTCCTCAGAGGAGGTAAGGCCTCCATTGGGGAGTCAACAAAGTCTGGTACACCAAGTGGGGGAGGACTAAGCCCCTCTCCCCTGTATCAAGGCTGAGCAAGGTATCCCAGCATAGGGAAAAGGCTCCAAAAAGCCAGTTCAGGTACCCAGGATAAGTCCTGGTCCCACTGCCAGGCCCCCTGCAACAGATCATAACTGGCACCCACATTCAGAGAAATTCGTTCAGAGAAATGTAGGATCCTCAGCTGTCAGCCCCAGAGTCTGTGAGCATTGCTGTGCAATTCTGTGTATGACTTATTTTCACACTCAGTAAATGAAATGGTCAAGTTTTTTTTTTTTTTGGCTTAAGGGCATTGTGGGGCACCCTTTAGATGCTAACAGCACCACAAATCTCAAATGTTTGGAAGCCTCTGGGGTAACTAAAATGCCTAAAAGTTTGTTTCTTTTTTCTTCAGAAGATTCCCAAATTTGAAATGTTTTCATACCCAAAGGCTGGGCAGCAGCTGGCGAGATTTTCCTGTGACAAGATCTTAGGGAAGACCATTTTTGGTGATGTTTTCCTAGCCTGCTTGGCTACATTCTATTTTCTGTGATGGGGTCAGTCCCTGAACAGGCTGGCATGAATAGATAATGAATTGCCCCAGAATGAGTAACAAGCAAACTGGGTGTTCATCATCTTCAGGTGTTCAGCTTTGACATCATCTGTCTCCAGTGAACACAGAGCGTCGTTTCAGAGTAACCCTTTTACTAAGAGGTCTCCATTCAAAGGAGAGAAATAAGCAGCTTAGGACAGTGGGGGCATGTCAGATGCTTGCTAGAGACCCGCTCACAGCCCTTCCTACTCCCTGGGCCAGCCCACTCCACAGTCAACCTTACCCGTCTCCTCACTGATTCTCACACCAAGAAAGGTCAGAGATGATGGATGTTACCTGATATTAAAGATGGTTTTGTGGTCAAAGGGTCTGGGATTTT
Source organism: Ondatra zibethicus (assembly GCA_004026605.1). Taxonomy (NCBI): domain Eukaryota; kingdom Metazoa; phylum Chordata; class Mammalia; order Rodentia; family Cricetidae; genus Ondatra; species Ondatra zibethicus. The sequence goes on along the minus strand of PVIU01013891.1, from coordinate 39,209 downwards.
CCCACATCTGCCATTTCTGCCTCCTCATCTGGGGCAGCAGCCCCAGGGACTGCTTTCTCACTAATGTCCAGGCTGTAAGTGTTGACTCATCTTGGTGTCTTAGAGACTCTGGAGCCAGCATCCCAAGGAATAAGGTGTGGAGAATCTGTCCCCTCACGACTTCACTGTCATGGTCTTGTAAACATCAGCCAGTAACAACTGCTAAATGTCTTGTGGGGGTTTGGGGGAGAGTTGCTTCCCTTGAGCTTCCAGAGGCTGTGACTCAAGGCAGAGATGCCCTGTCTATATCCCACCTAGCAGAACAGGCTGTGAGTTGGTCTCTAACTTGCCCTATTCTCCCTTCCCAGCCCACTTCAGGGGAGTGTGCGACGTGTTGGGATCTTCCACTCTTATCAGCTAGTTTTTCTGTGTAACACACTTATCTTAAACTCAGAGGCTTAAACCACAATGGTTTATTGTTACTCACAGTTCTGTGGATTGTTGGGATTAGATAATCTTTCATTAGATTATTTAGTCTGTGTCCTCAGTGAGATCATGGGATTAACTATACCCTTTTATTTTCTGTATTTTTGATGCATTGAGGTATTGGGGCCTTGATAACCCTAATGACTAACTCTCCTTTGAGTTAGTTCCCTTCACTCCTTTATGCAGCATCCATAGCCCAGGCTAGATTCCCCTGCCTAAATCACCCCAGAGCCAGGTAGTCGGGCTAGATAGCTACAGCTGCAGTGATCCACACTCCCCAGCCGAGTCTGCTTTCCCTACTGTACCTTTGTCTCCCCCTAGAAGTCACAAGAGAGTCTTGCTCGCCCTTGTTTTCCCTTCATTCCCTCTGTCTTCTGACTAGTTGTGGTACTCCCCTGTGTGGTCCCCTGGGTGTGAGATGCTCTTCCTCTTGAGAGCTGTGAGAAACAAATGATTTTCAATGGCATCTGACTTCTGATCTGTTAGCCTCCCTCTCTGAACAATAATGGAACTGTAGGAGGAGGCTGCTTGTTTGTTCCCTGCTGCTCAGCCTCTAGAAATAACCCCTCAGAAACTGTGTTAATTAAATCACTGCTTGGCCTGTCACTATAGCATATTTCTAGCAAGCTCTTACATGTTGAATTAACCCATTTCTATTATTTTATATTTTACCACGAGGCTCGTGGTCTACTGGTTCTAGCTGGCAGCTCGCATCTTTCCCCTCTGGTGGGGCTACAAGGAGTCTCTTGACTCCGCCTTCTTTCTCCCAGCATTCAGTTTAGTTTTCCCCACCTAGCTCTATTCTACCCTATCACAGGCCAAGGCAGTTTCTTTATTCATTAACCAATAAAAGCAATACATACACAGAAGGACTTCCCACACCATGGAACCAATATTAAAACAAAAGAAAACAACAAAACCACCACCACCACCACCACCACCACCACCACCACCACCATCACTGCAGCAGGATGGCTGGACCTTTCCTTCTACAGTCTTTCATCCTCCAGAAGGCTAGTCTGGGCTACTTTCCACATAGTCTTCATGTCCCTAGCAGCAAAAATGGTCAAAACTTGATGTGCACATACTTCTTTACTCTTCTTGTGCTGCTCTAGGCCGATGTCCTAGAGCCTTGTCAGAGCCTTCCTTATGCTTAAGTCCAGATTCAAAGAGTAGAAAGAGAATATGACAGCCCTTAATGGAAGGGACATCAGATCAGTGTATAAAGGGCTGTGTATATAGGGACAGGAAGCATTTACTCCCTTTTCAAAAAACCTTCCCAATGTTCTACTCTCTGTGATTCTGAACAAGTGACTTTTCCATCTGCTAACCTCATTCTTGTCATCTTTATAGTGAAACGATAGTTCTATTGCTCTCAGAAGTGCCAAGATTGCCAAAACAACAGAACCATGGAATGACATGATGATATAAATATGTGTTGTTGCCTGACATCCATACCCCAGCATCTTGTTAAAGAAATTCTAAGTGTTTGGATCTTAAGAATGATTTTCTTATTCTAAGAAATAGTCCTAAGAAATTATTTTGTTACTATAGAACTTAATTTTCTATAATTTACATTGATATATTTTTAAATTGTTACTCTTATTTGTTTTGTATGTGCATGTGCATGCACAAGTACATGCACACATGTGCGTGGCATGTTGCCTGTGTGGATATCAGAGTTTCGCTTGTGTAAGTTGATTCTCTCCTCCAAGCATTTAGGTCCTGGGGCTCAAACTCAGCTCAGGCTTAGTGGCAAGTGCCCTACTTGCTGAACCATCTTGTTGACCCTAGATTGGTAAAGTCTTCACAAGTTTCTGACAAAACACTATACTTTCTTCTCACATAAATTATGTGTTAGAGTGTTAGCTTGGGTTCTTGATCCTATCTACCAACTTCCCAATTCTAGATTCCCAAGAGAAAATTTAAATGTCCCAGTTTGCCTGTGGTAAACCTGCCCAAACATACCCTCAAAGGGGCAGCTCAGTGTAGCAAATGCTGTATATTTTTGACCCTATTTGATTAAGCTAAATGGATACCATAATCACAATGCAATCAGAAGACTGTAAAAGCTAGTTGTGAACAGCCACTGAGCAGGTGACTTGCCTTCGGCTTTCTTTGGTTGCTCCTGACTTGTTCTGACTTTCTTGTGGTTCCTATCTGCTCCTGGATCTGGCCCTTCAGTAGGTTTCACATATCTTGTGTTTTGATCTTTCCATTTGATGCTTTCCATCTGGAATTGCTAGATCTTGTTTCTGAACTCTTTGAAAGACCTTTTCTCACATACACCTTCCCCACAGTTCTGGATTTGGTTGATACTTGTGGTACACACTAACCATCCTAACTGAAACCTGTGGGTTTAATGTGAGACTTGGTCTACCTACTCCACTGTAAAATGTAGGAAATTAGATAATTTATGTGTTTTTCTCTGGTGAGTCCACATCTTCCCTTAAGAGAAGACATGCCTCCAAATAAACCGATAATATCTCTTACTTTGTCTCTTCACATGGATCTAAGGAATAAGGTGAGATACAGGGGGAAAAACTAGCATAGCTTTGCACTAGATATCTGTAATAGACACATGTGGTCCTTTCTTTTGGGACTCTTTCACTTGGCCAACATCTTAAGCTTTGGATCTTAAGTGTATCACGCAGGCAGTGGACACATCATGAACAATCTATGCAGAATCTGTGGACAATTTGGGAGCATAGTCTCTCTGGAACCCACTTAGATAGAGTGATATAACCCATATACTTCAGTGGGGTCACCTGGATGCATTTTCACCACTTGCCCCCCTCCCCTTGTTTTCTATCTTTTGAGCTTGGCTCTTATGGTGGTTTGAATAGGGATGGCCCCCATAGACTCGTGTGTTTAAATGCTTGGTCCATAGGGAGAGGCACTATTAGGAGGTGTGGCATTATTAGAGTAGGTGTGGCCTTGTTAGAGGAACTGTGCCACTGTGTGGGCAGGCTTTGAGGTCTCATATGCTCAGGCTATATCCAGTATGTACACAGTTCCTTTGGATCAAGATATAGAACTTTCAGCTCCTTTCCCAGCACCACATCTACCTGCATGCCATGATGATAATGGTCTCAACCCCTGAAACTGCAAGCCAGCTCCTATTAAATGTTTCCCTTCTAAGAGTCACCTTGGTCATGGTGTCTCTTCACAGCAATAGACAACCTAACTAAGAGAGTTCTTAATTTTTCTGATAGATCCAGAAAACAGCTCAGTGACCTCTAAATAAACATCTTTTCCTATATCAGTGAATTGCAGTACATTTTTGTCACTATTTTTTTCTTTTTGATTTTTAGATTGGGGAAATTTTTGTTTTTTAATGTATTCAAGAATGTATGCATTGATATAGGCTGAAAACACCAGTGAGTAAGGGAATAACAGACTGATGACCAGTTGACAGGTGGGGCACTGAGCCTTTTGTATAGATTTTGTTTAATGTTCATGCTCCTAGGTTTCTTTCATATGTTTGATTGCTTATTCTTGGTTTTCTTTAAGTGATTTGCTGATGTCTTCCAATTTTTTGTTTGTCTTTTCCTCCATTTCTCTGAGGGAATTTCTCATTTCCTCTTTAAGAGCTTCAAGCATTCTCCTGAAGTTATTTTTTTTAGGTCATTTTCTTCTGCTTGATCTATATTTGGTTGTTCAATTCTTGCTGTTGTGTTGGAGGAGGGGCTGCTTGTTTGTCCTGGCTGCCCTGAACCAAAATAACCACACAAAAACTATATTAATTAAAACAGTGCTTGGTCTCTTAGGTCTAGCTTCTTATTGGCTAACTCTTACATATTAATTTAACCCATTTCTATTAATCTGTATATCACCATGAGGTCGTGGCCTACCAGCAAAGTTTCAGCGTATCTATCTCCACTGGTAGCTCCATGACGTCTCTCTCTGCCTTCCTTCTTCCAGCATTCAGTCCAGTTTTCCCCACCTACCTAAATTCTGCCCTATCAACAGGCCAAGGCAGTTTCTTTATTCATTAACCAATAAAAGCAACACATAGACAGAAGGACCTCCCACACCACTGTTGTAGGGTCTCTAGATTTTACTAGTGTCATGTTGTTCTTTGTTGTGTTGCATGTGCTCTTGTCTTGTGTACTCATGTTTTCCTCTAATTAGTGTGGTTGGGGCTGTCTGTGATTCTGGCGATTAATCTTCTAAGTGCCAGTGAATCCAAGGTTCTAAGGGCTGTTCCTCATGGTACAGTCAGTGCCACATTTCTAGTTACCCCATGGATCATTTCGTGTTCCTGGAGGTCACTCTTGGGCTTTGCTCCACTCCCGTGGAGTTTGCTGTCTCAGGCCTGCTCTGGCCTAGGTTGTCAGCTCAGACTTGTTTCTATAAATATCCCTGGTCTGTATCTGCTCCTGCAGAGGTCCCTGGCTTGGGGTTGATCCTGCAAAGGTCTCTGGCTCTAATCTACTCCCTCAGAGGTCCCAGATTCATGCCTGGACCTGGAGCGTCTCTGGCTCTGACCCACTCACTCAGCAGTTGCTCCCCCTTTACCTGCTCCTGTGGAGTTTGGTGCCTCAGGTCTGCTCTGACCCAGGTCACTGGCTCAGTCCTGCCTCTGCAAATGTCCCTGGTCTGGTTCCATTCCCATGAAATTCACCGTCTCAGGCCCACTACAGCCTAGGTAGTTGGCTCAGTCCTGCTCCTGTGGAGCTGGCTGCCTCAGGCCTGCTCTGGCCTAGGTTGCTGGCCCAGTCCTGATTCCACAAATGACCCTGGTCTGTATCCGCTTCTGCTTCTGTGGAGTTCACTGTCCCAGGCCTGCTCTGGCCCAGGTTTCTGGCTCAATCCTGCTCTTTTGGAATTCACTACTTCAGGCCTGCTCTGGTCCAGGTTGCTGGCTCAGTCTTACTCCTGTAGAATTTGTTCACATTAATGGATCTTGACCAGCGTTTGATGTCTTGGGCCTCCTGGCAGGCATTCAGTAGTCTCACTTTATAGCTTTGTTTGCATTGCTGTCATGACCAATAAGTCTTAGCATCTTTGAAAATGCTTTTATTTTAAAAATATTGAACAAATAGTACTGGAATTCACACATTTTCCTCACCCACACTCCAACACAGGTTCTTCTAATTTCAGCATCTTGAGCCAATATAGTATGTCTTGGAGAACAAATGGCCTCTGTTAATGACTCACCACCAACTAAAGTCATGATTCACACTGTTTTGCTTTTGGTATGTGTATTTCTGTGGGTTTTGGCAGGTGTGTGATGTGCACATACACCATAACAGCACATAGATCCAGAACCCTTTTACTGCCCTAGGAATGGGTCCATCTTCACTTCTATGTCCTTTAAAAACACTGGACTTTTTCACGCCCCCCCCATCTATGTGGTTTTGTCTTTTCAAGGATGCCATGTAATTGGCTTCACACTGTAAAGCAGATCTTCAGATTGGCTTCTTTCATTAGAAATGTGTGGATTTCTTCTAGGTCTCCTTGTGGTTTTTTAAGCCACTGATTGTGTTGCACTGTTTGTGTGCCATGGTTTATTCTTTCACATTCTTTTCACACCTTAGTGCCGTCCACATTTTGGCAATTATGTATATGTGAAAGCCATTATAAACAGCGTGAGAGCAGGCTTTTGTGTGGCAGGATTTCTCAGCTTATTTGAGTAAACACCAGAGAGCAGGCTTTCTGGACCATGTAATCAGGGCACACAGTGCTGTAAGAAGCTGCCAGCCCCCTTTCCAGAGTGCTGTGCTGTTTTCTCTTCTGTCCTCAGTGATATGACCTCTTGAGCCTTCTCACCCTCATCAGCATTTACCATTGTGTGTATGTGTGTGTGGGGGGGGTTGGATTTCAGCCATTCTAATACTCAGCCAGTATATCTTGCTCTAATCTACATCTTTCTGGGGACATATGAATTTGAGAATCTTTTCATGTGCTTATTTGCCATCCGTATGTCTTTATTGATGAGTTGTTTTATTGGGACTTTGCCTGTTTTTAAACTGTTGTTTATTGCTGAATTTAAGGGCTTTCTGTGTGTTTAGAGAGGAGATGCATCTTCTGCAAATATCTCCCCCATTTTTATTCTTTCTGTTCTTAACAATATCTAGATCAAAAACTCTTAACTTTAATCAAGGCCAACTTATCAATTAAAAACACATTGTGTGTGTGTGTGTGTGTGTGTGTGTGTGTGTGTGTGTGTGTGCAGTATACATGTGGAAATCATAGGACAATTTACAGAACTTGTGTTTGTTTCTATTCAATCTCAGATAGGCAGACCTGTCAACAGACTCCAGGGGATCTGATCTCCTCTTCTGGCCATCATGGGCACCTGCACACATGTGGCATAGTCACTGACATAGATATACCTACACATATACATATACATTAAGACAACAAAAGCAAGTTGTTTAGGATTTAATGACGGCGTTATTTATAAAGAGTACAGAGTTCATGGAATATGAGAAGTGCTGCGAAGTCTAGTGGGGTTGGTAGTAGCTAGGAACCCTGCACACCTCTAACTCTGCAGATCAAGGGATGCAGGTGGACCCAGAGAGAAAACTGAAGAAGGTCGTTGTGCAAAAGGGGGAGCTTTACCTCAGAGGAGTGTATTGTTCAGCATGACAAGGAAAGGAGGCAGCTGGGAACTGAAGACCCTCCACTGCCTGCCCCAGCTTCCTGCTAGCACAGAGCACACCAGAGTCCTGCCAGAAACCAGAGGGCAGGGAGCTGCATGGTGGAGGTCTTAAAAGGTCAGCCCTTTTGGGGTGAAGATGGGGGGAGAAACCATTGCCAGCCAGTTGTGTTTGAGTCTATTTCTCTGAATGCACGGCTCTCTGCCCATGTAGGCTCTCTCCTTACAGGGCGCATGCCTGCTTGTCTGCAGCCCAGCTAGGCTGCTTCAGTTCTGTACCTCTGAGGAGGTTTTTATTTGTGAGGACGTATCTCCTCACCCAGTTTTCTTCAGGACTTTCATTCTTCCATATCATATTTCAAATCTGCCTGCTAAAACCCATGAAAAACTCCTGAAATTTGAAGCGTAATTGCATTAAATATGGGAAGAGAGTTGACATATTAACAGTGTGGGTCTTCCTATGAAGAATACAGATTATGTCCATATTTTTAGAATTATCTAATACATCCCCTGACAAAATTTTATCACTTTTTCCTGTAGAGAGCTTCCATTTCTTCCGTTAATTTCTCCCCCTAGGCATGTTCTAGCTTCGTTGCCGTGGTCAATCCCTTCTGTTTTGTGAGTGCCTTTTTCTGCCTGGTGCTCACGGAGAAGCAGACAGGACATTTGGTCACCTATAGGCCAAGCAGCTTGACTATCTTATCTTAATAATTTAAAAAATTTACCAGGAGAGCCGAGGAGATGCTCAGTGGGTAAAGTGCTTGCTGCTCAAGCTGCACAGGCATGAGGACATGAGTTCAGTTGCCCAGCACCCGCATCAAAGCTGGGAGTGGCACTGTGTGTTCGAAGCCCCAGAGCTGCAACAGGTACTGATGCAGATTCCTGGAGAGCACGGGCCAGCCAGCTGAGCTGAAATACACTGCTCTGGATTCAGCAAGACACTGTCTCAAGGATCTCAAAGGTATTTTTTTGCAGGTTTTTGTTTTTTTTGTTAGTTTTTTTGTTTTTGTCTCATATTGCTTTGTTTGGGCATTTCTTGCTATTCTGGATTTTCTGCTTGTGTATCATGGTTTCTGGTTTTGTTTTTAATGTTTGCTGTTTGTTTGCTTGTGTGTGTGTGTGTGTGTAAGAGGGAACTTGAATTTTTCTTTTTTGTTTGCTTTTTTATTCTTGTTTGTTTGTCTTTTTATTTATTTGTCTTTTTTTTTTAAAGAGAGAGAGAAAGAAGGTATGGAGTAGGAAGGGTGGGAGGTGAGGCAGATCTGAGAGGAGATGAGGGAAGGGGAACTGTGATTAGAAGACACGTGAATAAAACCCTATTTTCAATTTTACAAAAGAAAAGAGAAGGAAACCATAAGTTGACCTCTGACCACCACATGCACATGAATCGGTAAATGCACCCACACATATATGTGCACATATACCATACACACACCTTAGTTTATCTGAAAGTTCTTTGGAAATTCCTATGCAGATAAGCATATCTATAATAAAAATGGTGTGTCTTCTTTTAAATACATACACTGTTATCTTTATTGTTTTGAATGATGTGTACTTATATGTGTCTGCATGTGGGTACAGTTGTGTACATGTGAGCACAGAGACCTGCAGAGGCTAGAGACATTGAATTTCCTGGACTGTAATTACAGACAGCTGTGAGCCAGCTGACATGGGTGCTAGGACCTGAACTCAGGTTCTCCCGCAGAGCAGAAAGTGCTGTTAACCTCCGGGCCATCTCTCCAGCATCCACCCACTTTTACTTTTAATCTTCTGCAGTGTATAGAACTTCATAAGGTAACAGCACACACCCTCAACTTGTACCTGGCCTTAAAGGGAATGTTCTCAGTGTTCCAAATTATGTGCTATGATATGATCTAAGTTCTTACAGAAGACCTTTGTTAACCCAGGGGAGTCCCCTTCTGTTCCTAAGCTGCTAAGGAGCTTTTGTCTTTTTTGATATTATTATTATTATATTTGCATCCCAACCACAGTTTCCCCTCTTTTCCTCCCTGTCCCTCCCCATCCATTTCCCCTCCATTTCTCTTAAGGAAAGGGCAGGCCTCCCATGGAAATCAACAACACATGGCATATACAGTAAGACTAGGCACCTCCCTGTATTAAGGTTGGACAAGGTAATCCATTATAAGAAATAGGGTTCCAAAAGCAGGTAACAGAGACAGAGAGAGCCTCTACTCCCATTGTTAGGAGTCCCATAAGAAGACCAAGTTACATGACCTAACATATATTCAGAGGGTCTATATCAGACCCATACTGCTTCCTGATTGCTGCTTCAGTCTCTGTGAGCCCCTATGAATCCAGGTTAGTTGATTTTATGGGTTTTCTTGTGATGCTCTTGACCCTTCTGTCTCCTACAATCCTTCCTCCTCTTCTTCCACAGGATTCCCGAGCTTGACTTAATATTTGACTGTGGGTCTCTGCATCTGTTTCCATCAGTTGCTGGATGAAGCCTCTCTGATGATATTTGAGCTAGGCACCAATCTATGAGTATAGAAGACTATCATCAGGAATTATTTCATTGCCTTTTTTTTTGCTAGACATGTTTGGTCCTATTCTAGGTCCTTGGGCTATCCAGTCTCTGGGTCTTGACCCCCCCAGATGGTGTGAGGGGTAAGCTTCCTCTCGCGGCATAGGTCTCAAGCTGTACCAATCATATCATTAGTTGCCCACTCCCACAATTTCTTTTCCAGCACATCTTACAGGCAGGACAAATTGTAGGTTGAAGGTTATATGGCTGAGTTGGCATCCTAATCCCTCCACTGGAAGTCTTGCCTGGTTACGGGAGATGGGCAGTTCAGGCTCCATATCCCCCATTACTAGAAGTCTTAGCTAGGTTCACCCTTGTAGATTCCTGGAAGTTTTCATTCCACTAGGTTGTCCCTGAGATCTCCCCCCATTCCATTTGCCTCTCCCAGTACTCACTCCTTCAATCCTCCCCCACCTCATCCCTCCTGTTCCCCACCTTCCCCCTCTCCACCCATGATGTCTATTTCCCCTTCTCAGGAAGATTCATGCATTGAATCTTGAGCCCTCCTTGTTACTTACCTTCTCTGTGTCTGAGGATTATACATGGTTATCCTTTACTTTACAGCTAATAGCCACATATAAGTGAGTACATACCATGTTTGTCTTTCTGGGTATGGGTTAGCTCACTGAGGATGATTTCTTTTTAGTTCCATCCATTTGCCTTGAAATTTCATGTCATTGTTTTTAACAGCTGAGTAATAAATGTTCCATTATGCAAATATGCCACATTTTCTTTATCCATTCTTCAATTGAGGAGCATCTAAGTTGTTTCCAGTTTCTGGCTACTATGAATAAAGCTGCTATGCACATATCTGAGCAAGTGTCCTTGTAGCATAATGGAGTGTCCTTTGGTGTAGTATGACGGAGCATCCTATATTCCCAGGAGTGGTATAGCTGGGTCTTGAGGTAGACTGATTACCATTTTTCTGAGAAACCACCATATTGATTTCCAACATGACTGTACAAGTTTGCACTCCTACCAGCAAGGAGGAGTGTTTCCCTTGCTCCACACCCTCGCATGTCCCTGGTGGCTGAGGATGTTCAACAATTCTCTAAGTGCTTCTCAGCCATTTGAGATTCCTCTGTGGAGAATCCTCTGGTTTGATCTGTATTCCATTTTTTAATTGAATTATTTGTTTCTTTTGATGTCTGGTTTCTTGAGTTATTTATATATTTTGGTTATTAGCCCACTGTCAGATGTGGGGATGGTGAAGATCTTTTCCCATTCTGTAGGCTTCCAATTGTCCTATTGACAGTGCCCTTTGACTTACAGAAACTTTTCAGTTTCATGAGGTCCTATTCATTAATTGATGACCTTAGTGTCTGTGCTATTGCTGTTCTGTTCAGGAAGTGGTCTCCTGTGCCAACGCTTTCAAGGCTATTCCTCACTTTCTCTTCTATCAGGTTCAGTGTATCACATTTTATGTTGAAGTCTGAGATTCACTTGGACTTGAGTTATGTGCAGGGTGATAGATATGGATATATTTTCATTCTTCTACATGCCGACATCCAGTTAGACCACTATTTGTTGAAGATGGTTTCTTTTTCCACTGTATGATTGGTGCAGGAGAATTGTCTGTATTCTGTCAATCATGATTTAAATAAACACTGATTGGCCATTAGCCAGGATGTATAGGTGGAACAATCAGACAGGAAGTAGAGGCGGAGCAAGGAGAATAGGAGAATTCTGGGAAGCAAGAAGCTCGCTCGGTATTCCTGCACAGACCACCAAAGAAGCAGGATGTGACCTGCCCCGTTGAGAAAGGTACTGAGCCATATGGCTAACATAGATAAGAATAATGAGCTATATAAGTTATAAGAGCTAATATAAAGCCTGAGCTAATGGGCCAATCAGTTTATAAACTAATGTAGACTCTCTGTGTGATTTTCTCTGGGACTATATGGCTGGGGGATGGGGCAGGACATAAACCCCAATGAGCAGGCCCTCATGTTACATATGATTTTGGCTTCTTTGTCAAAACTCAGTGTCCATAGGTATGTGGATTTATGTCTGAGTCTTTGATTCCTTTGATTTGATTAGATTCCATTGATCCCCCATCTGTTTTATACCAATACCATGCAGTTTTATTACTACATCTGTGTAGTAGAGCTTGAAATCAGGGATCATGATTCCTTCAAAAGATCTTTTATTGTACAGGATTGTTTTAGCTATCCTGTTTTTTTTTCCATATGAATTTGAGTATTGTTCTTTCAAGGTCCGTAAAGAATTGTGTTGGGGAGGAAATATAGAAATATTTTTCTGTCCAGCACCATGATAGACTGAACAGGGTCAAGAAACCTACATGCAGGCCTGCCTCAAGATTTGAGGAGAAAACACCTCCCCTCTAGCCCGTTCCCACCCCCGGCTGTGTTGCTGGGTAGACAGGCACTACTATAGTGAGCAAATGTATGGTGTGTTGAGAGAGACAGAGAGAGACAGACACAGAGAGAGAGAGTGAGAAAGACAAACATACATACAGACAGAGAGAGAGAGAGAGAGAGAGAGAGAGAGAGAGAGAGAGAGAGAGAGAGAGAGAATGGGAGAGAATGGTTCTAGGCCTATGGACAGAGGCATGTCAGAAGAGGTAAAGATGTGAGGAGCAGGCTGAAGTGGGTGACTTTGTGGCCACCCAGGGCCATGGTGTTGTCTTGGCGTGGGCTGCTGCAGGGTCCCATGTCTAGATTCATGGCCCTGATGCAGTCCTATGTTTCGTCTGAGGCTTCTGATACCACCAAAGGCAGAGAGGATAGGGCTGTACAGAGTAGGTCCTGCCCCTCACTGGTTGCAACATTCGGGAGAACTGGTCCTGTGCCTCAGTGGCTGAAGACACTCAGGAGAGAAGGTCTTACACTTTACCTGGGCAGCACAATAGAGCAAGACCCTGCTTGCAGAAGCATGGGCGAGCTGGATCTGAGGGCATGAGAATGGGAGAGCAGGTCCTGCTTCTCTTGTCTGCCATGTGGTGGCATAGGTGTGAGAAAGATGCCCTCTTCCCTCACCCTCGACACCTGCAGCAGGTAGGATACCTGACCCAATACCTCGCCAGCTGCAACACTCGAAAGTATGGGCCCTGCACTTTGCCTGGGCAGCACAGTAGAGCTGATCCTGTTACAGGGGCACAGGTGAGCCATCCCTGAGGGCATAAGAGTGATAACTCATATCAACTCTCTTGTCTGTGGTATGGTGGTAGGCGCAAGGGCAAGATGCCCTCCCCCTTACCCCTACCACCTCCAGGTGGTGAGGGAGCTTATCTTCCCCTTTACCAGCTCAAACACACCGGAAAGCAGGCCCTATACCTCATCTGGGCAGCACAGCAGGGGGGCTGACTCTGTTGTGGGGTTGGGGGTCATGGGTGAGCCAGCCCCCGAGGCCTTGAGACCTTGAGCGTGGGAGATACGGCCCAAGCCCTCGTCTGCCATATGGTGGCATGGGTGGGGGAGAGATGCAGCCCCAATGCTTAAGGCAGGTGGAAAAACTGGACCTGAGGTCATAGCAACGAGAGAGCTACCCCTGTACCCCCCACCCCAGCTGGGAGAGCAGGTCCTGCACATTTCCTGGGCAGCACGATAGAGCCAGTCCTGTGGACAGAGGTGTGGGTGAGCCAACCCCAAAGCTGGAAGTGTGGGAAAGCTGTGTCTGTCAGGTGGGGGAGAGATGCCGCCTTACCCCTGTGACAAATGAGGGAGCTGGCCCTCCCCCTTGCCACCTGCAACACTCAGGAAAGTGGGCCCTGCTCCTCACCTGGGCAGCACAGTAGAGCTGACCCTGGAGGCAGAGGCACAGGTGACCTGGCCCCGAGGCTGTGAGAGTGGGCTAGCCGGCCACATCCCCCTGTCTGCCATGTGGTGGTGAGCGCAAGGGAAAGATTCTCTTCTCCCCCTGCTCCTGCTACCTGTGGTGGGCGAGGGAGCTGACCTCCCCCTTACCAGCTGCATCGTTTTGGAAAGTGGAGCCTGCACCTCACCTGGGCAGCACAGTAGAGCTGACCCTAGGGACTGGGGTGTGGGTGAACCACCCTGGGAATGTGAGCAAGGGAGAATGACCCTGCCTCTCACTGGCCATATGGTGGTATGGGTTAGGGGAGTGATGCCTACCCCCTCCCTGCCCCTCACTGCTTGTAGCAGGTGGGAGAGTTGGCCCTGAGGTCATAACAGTCAGGAGGGCTGTCCCTACCCCTCATGAGCTGCAGAACTTGGGAGAGTGGCCCCGTACCTCACTTGGGCAGCACAGTAGAACTAGCCCTGAAGGCGTAGGTGTGGGAGAGGATGTGAAAGCAGGACTAGTTTTGCCCCTTGCTCAGTCCTGCAAGCAGTGGAGTAGCCTGGGCAATGCTGGAGAGCTCACCTGGATGGTGAAGACAGGGGAGTGCTGGCAGGCTGACCAACCAACCCTGCAACTACCCAGGCCCAGAACCAGAGTTATGAGTTGGCCCACCCCAACATCCACCCCCATCTATGATCTGCTGGAGCATGTGAAAGAGCTGGTCCTACAGACCCAAAGCTTCAGGATCTCCATGACACAGGGCAGCAGCACGATATCCAAGAGGAGTCCCAGTGAGGGCCCAGCATCGATAGTGTAGCAGAAAGGACCCTAGGGGCCTAGAAACAGACCAATGACTCTTTGCAATGAACACTTGCAAGCAAAGATACATGGACATGACTCACTATGCCACACTACTGCTTCCATGATGAGATTTCTTTCTCTTTTTTTCTTTTTTTTCTCTTAAATTTTATTTTATTTTATTTTTGGGAGGGTGCATTCCAAGGGCAGAGGGGTATACAAAAGAATGTGAGTGAATGGGATCAAAATGCATAAAGTGAAAGGCACAAAGAATAAATAAAATGAAAGCTAAAAAAGAATTGTGTTGGAATTTTGATGAGGATTGTGTTGAAACTATAGATTGCTCTTGGTAAGATGACCATTTTTATTATATTAATCTACCTATCCATGAGTATGGAAGATCTTTCCATCTTCTGATATCTTTTCTAATTTCTTTCTTAAAGATTTGAAGTTCTTGTCATATAGGTCTTTCACTTGCTTGGTTAGAGTCATAACAAGATATTTTATATTATTTGTGTCTATTATGAAGATATGTTGTTTCTCTGATTTCTTTCTCAGTCCATTTATCTTTTATATATAGGAGGGCTACTGATATTTTTTTAGTTAATCTTGTATCCAGCCACATCACTAAAGGTGTTTATCAGTTGTAGGAGTCTCCTGGTAGAGTTTTTGGGGTCACATGTATACTATCATATCATCTGCAAATAGCAATACTTTGACTTCTTCCTTCCCAATGCGTATTCCCTTTATCTCCTCCAGTTATCTTACTGCTCTAGCTTGAACTTCAAGTACTATATTGAATAGTTATGGAGAATGGACAACCTTGTCTTGTTCCTGATTTTAAAGGAATTGCTTTGACATTTAATTTGATGTTGGCTACTGGTTTACTGTATATTGCCTTTATTATGTTTAAGTCTCTCCATTTGATTTGATGTTGGCTATATGCTTGCTGTATTGCCCTTATTAAGTTTTTATATTTCCCTTGTATGCCCTAATCTCTCCAAGGCTTTTATCACGAGGAGGCATTGTATGTTTTTTATACTCTTTGCTCTTTTGGGAGGCCTGCCACCCAGCTCCCAAATAAACACACAGAGACTTATTCTTACTTTTGACTTGTTTCTAACCAACTTTTCTCAACTTAAATTATCTTGTCTACCTTTTGCCTCGGGGCTTTTCTCTTTTTCTATTCTATATTCCTTTCTTTCCTTCTTGCTCTGTTGCTGGCTGTATGCCTGGGTGCTCCACAGAAAAGTCTGACAGGTATTCTAGGCCTGTCAGCTGAAGATGAATGCCTCAAAATTGCAGAAAAACCTTGGGGTGACTGTCCAGGCAACCAGATATCTCTGGCATTTCTTAGTTTTGGAAGTTGCTTGCTCTGCCATTCCTGTTTAATCAGCTAATATTTTATCCTTCTCAGGTCTGTGATGAGGTTGAAGACAAGATAGAGTTTTGTAGTTTTTCCTGTTACCAAATTCAGAAAAGAAACTCACAAAAGTGGTGTAAAATATATAGGGTTGAGAGATGTAAAAACTTAAATTGTTTATCTTAGAAAATGTTTTGAGGTCCAAAAAGATAGTCTAGGGTTTGTAATAAAAATTAGGATAAAAAGTAGTGAATAGGTACAAAACTTTTGACTCACCAAAACAGTTTAGATAATGGAATATTTTCTCTGAATTTGACGAATACAAAATGACTGGGCATTGTAAATGTAATTCTTACCTGATAATTGTTCTTATTGTATATAGTTTTACTGTGTTAGAGAAATAACCTTTCCTTTTTATTTAGGCAAAAAGAAGGAAATGTTGTGGGATATTGATGTGGGATTTCCCCTCTGTATGCTGTGATTACCATTAATGAATAAAGAAACTGCTTTGGACCTATAGCAAGGTAGAACTTAGTTAGGTGGAAACTTTGCTGGCAGGCCACAACCTTGTGGTGATGCACAGATTAATGGAGATGGGTTAAATTAAGATGTAAGAGTTACCCAATAGAAGTTAGAGCTAATAGGCCAAGCATTGATTTAAATAATATATTTTCCATGTAATTATTCTGGGTCTGAACAGCTGGGGACCAACACGCAGGCTCCTTGGACAGGATATTTGTATACTGTGTGAAGGTATGTTTCTGTGGTTGGTATAATAAAAAGCTGAATGGCCAATAGCTAGGCAGGTGGTCTAGGCAGGAGTTCCTGGCAGAGAGAGAAATAGGAAGCAGAATCTAGGTGTGAGGAGATACGGAGGAAGCAGGATGGGCAGTATGTAACAGAATATAGACTAATAAAAATGGGTAATTGAAGTTATAACAGCTAGTTAAAAATAAGCCTAAGCCAAGGCCAAGCTTTCATAATTAATAAGTCTCTGTGTTATTATTAGTGAGCTGGTGGCCCAAAGAAAAATCTGACTACAGTCTACCTTGTTGATTTTTCTCAAAGAACCAACTGTTTCATTGAATCCTTGTATTGTTCTCGTTGTTTCTATTTTATTGATTGACCCTCAAGTTTGATTATTACTTTGATTATTTGATTATTATTGACTCATCTTGGGTGCATTTGTTTATTTTTGTTCTAGAGCTTTCAGGTGTGCTATTAAGTTGTTAGTATGAGATTGCTCTAATTTTTTCATGAAGGCACCTAGAGCTGTGATCTTTTCTCTTAACATTGTGTCCTCTTTCATTGTGTCCCATAAGTTTGGGTATGTTGTGTTGTCATTTTCATTGAATTATAGGAAATCTTTAATTTCCTTATTTCTGCCTTGCGAAAGTGGTCATTCAGTATAGAGTTGTTCAGTTTTCATGAGTTTGTAGGCTGTTGTTGTTTCTGTTGTTGAAGTCAAGCTTTAGTCTATGGCTGTCTGATTAGATACTGGGGGCTATTTAAAATTTCTTGTATCTGTTAAGACTTGCTTTATGACCTAGTATATGATCAATTTTGGAGAAGGTTCTGTGAGGTGCTGAGAAGAAGGTACTTTTTTTTGTGTTTGGGTGAAATGTTCTGTAGATATGTTAGGTTAATATGAGTCATAATGTCTGTTAGTTCCATTGTTTCTCTGTTTAGTTTCTGTCTAGATGACCTGTCCATTGGTGAGAGTGGGGTTTTGAAGTGCCCCACTATTAATGTGTGGGGTTCAATTGTGATTTAAGCTTTAGTAATATTTCTTTTACAAATGTGGGTGCCCTTGCATTTGGGGCACAGATGTTCAGAATTGAGATGTAATCTTGGTGAATATTTTTGATGAGTATGAAGTGTCCTTCTTCACCTCTTTTGATTAATTTTGGTTAGAAGTCTTTCTTCAACCCTTTACTCTGAGGTAATGTCAATCTTCAATGTTGAGGTGTGCCTCTTATGTGCAGCAAAAGGATAGATCCTCTTTTTGCACCCGTTCTGTTAGCCTGCGATTTTTCATCAGGGAATTGAGTCCATTGATACTGAGAGATATTAATGGCCAATGATTTTAGTTCCTGTTATTTTCCTGTTGGTGGTAGTGTGTGTGTTTCCCTTCTTATGGTTTTACTGATGTGAAATTATTTCTAGTGTTTTCTTAGGTGTAGTTAACCTTCTTGGGTTGGAGTTTTCCTCTGAGTACCTTCTATAGGACTACCTTCTGTAGAACTGGATTTGTGGATAGATTTTGTTTAAATTTGACTTTGTCATGGAATATCTTGTTTTCTCCATCCATGGTGATTGAAAGTTTTGCTGTATATATCAGTCTAAGCTGGCATCTGTGGTCTCTTAGAGTCTGCAAGACATCTGTCCATGCCCTTCTGGCTTTTAGAGTCTCTATTGGTAAACCAGGTATAATTCTAATAGGCCTGCTTTCATATGTTCCTTGGCTCTTTACCATTACAGCTTTTAATATTATTTCTTTGTTCTGTATGTTTAATGTTTTTATTATTATATGTAAGGAGGAACTTTCTTTTTTGGTCTAATCTATTTGGCATTCTGTAAACCTCTTGTACTTTTTTTTTGTAAATGGAGACTGTGCTTTCATTTCCTGGTCACCCAGACCTGAATAATCACACAAAAACTATATTAATTACAACACTGTTTGGTCAGTGGCTCAGGCATACTCCTAGCTAGCTCTTACTTCTTAAATTAACCCATTTCTACTATTTTATATTTTACCATGAGGCTTGTGGTTTGTTACCTTACATCTTGCTTCTTGGGTGGCTATATGGTGTCTCTCTAACTCTGCCTTCTTTCCTCCATTATCTCTGCTTGGACTTCCAACATTTCTATATTCTGCCCCTACCATAGGCCAAAGCAGCTTCTTTAATAACCAGTGGTAATAAAACATATTCACAGCATACAGAGGGAAATCCTACATCATTTTTTTTTGTTAGAAGTTCTTTATTTCCTTGATCACTTTGGTTATTCATATTGGCACATTTCTAGTTTTGTGATACTTTCTTTTTTAATTGTAATTTATTTTTTAAATTTAATTTTGCATTCCATTCACAGTTCTTCATCCCTTCCCCCCACTCCCCATCTCCTCTCCTCTAGCCTATCCCTATCCACTTCTCCCAATGAGTAAGGGCTCCCATGGGAAGTCAACAAAGTCTGGCACATTAAGTTGGGGGCAGGATCAAGCCCCTCCCCCTGAATTAAGGCTGAGCATGGTATCCCACCATAGGCAATGGGCTCCAATAAGCTACCTCACGCACCAGGGAGAGATCCTGGTCCTACTGCCAAGTGCCTCACAGATAGTTCAAGCTTCACCACTGTCTCCCACATATGGAGGGCCTAGTTTGGTCCTGTGGAGGCTCCACAGATGTAGGTTTAGAGTTCATGAGTTTCTATGAGCTTAGTTCAACTGTTTCTGTAGATTTCTCCATCATGATCTTGACCTCCCTTGCTCATATATTCCCTACTCCCTGTCTTCGATTTTATTCCCAGTGTTCGACCTGGTGTTTGGCTGTGGATCTCTGAATCTGGTTCTAGATGAAGGCTATCTGGTCTGCTCTGTGAAGCCACATTCTGTATCTCAGGAATCTTCTCTCATGATACTTTCATTAGTATGACAACCCTATGTGCATTGAGGCATTCCTTCTTAGATTAAAGCACAAATAGAAGATTTATATCTCTTGGGTGCAATAACTGCCTGATGCTTTGGGCATTAAGAGAAAATCCTTGACTTCCTGCATGATCTTGTTCCTAAATGCAGTGATATGTGCTACCTCTTGGCTCCAGGGGTTGTCATGGCCTCTACCAATGCTCAGAACAAAGGGGTGATCCTGTCCTCAGACTGCCTCCTCAGACTAAGTCCTCAGACTTTTGCATAACTGCTTCAGACTGCTGCCTCAGACTCTTCTTGTACTTTTATAGGTATCTCCTTTAGGGTAGGAAAATTTTCTTCTATGATTTTGTTGAAGCTATTTTCTGGGCCTTTGAGCTGGAAATCTTCTATTCCTATTATTCTTTAGTTTTGTCTTTTCACAGTTTCCCACATTTCCTGGATGTTTTGTGTCAGGAACTTTTTAGATTTAACATTTTCTTTGCCCAATGTGTCAGTTTCTTCTATCCTATCGTGGTGGTTTGAAAGAAAATGGCCCCCAAAGGAACTCTTAGGAGGTGTGACTTTGTTGGAATAGGTGTGACCTTATTGGAGAAAGTGTGTAACTGTGGAGGTGGGCTTTGAAGTCTCTTATGCTCAAGCTATACCCAGTGACACATTACACTTCCTGTTGCCTGTGAATTAATATGTAGAACTCTCAGCTTCTTCTCCAGCATCACGTCTTCCTACAAGCCACCATGTCCAGCCATGATGATAGTGGACTAAACCTCTGAAACTGTAAACCAGCCCAATTAAGAGTTGGCCATTATAAGATCTGCCTTAGCAATGGTGTCCTTTCACAGCAATAGAAACCCTAACTAAGACACATATCTTCCATGCCTGAGGTTCTGTCTCTATCTCTTGCATTCTGTTGGTGATGCTTGTGTCTGTAGTTCCTGTTCACCTGCCTAGATTTTCCATCTCCAGTATTCCCTCAGCTTGTGTTTTTCTTTATTGCTTCTATTTCCATTTTCAAGTCTTGAACAGATTTATTCATTTACTTTACTTGTTTATTTGTATTTTCCTGGATTTCTTTAAAGGATTTGTTCATTTCCTCTTTAAGGGCCTCAGTTGTCTTCATAGGACTGGATTTAAGATTATTTCTTGTGCTGCACCTGTGCTGGAATATCCAGGGCTTGCCGGAGTAGCATGTCTTGGTTCTGGTTGTGCCATATTGCCCTGGGTGTGAATTGTATTCTTATGCTTTCCTCTAGTCATCTGGACTTGGGATTTTTATAGGTTTATGTGCAGATTTCTGAGTTTATCATTGTTGGATAGATGTTTATTTCACCTTGCTTTCTGTTACCTCTCTGGTATTCTGACCTGAGTGGCCTGTGGTTCTTGTGACCAGTGAGTCTTCAGGTTCAACAGTATATCCTTGGTGGGGTTTTGGCTGCCTGTGTGGCCTCTGGGATTCTGGGGTTTTGGGTACTGACATTGCCTCTGTGGTTCTAGATACGGGTGTGGCCTCTAGGGTTCCAGGTACCTGGGTTTTCTAGTACTGGCATGGCCTCCAGTAGAGTGGTGTCTTCTGCTGGAGTTGTGAGTCTGGATATTGAGTCAAAGGGAGGGAGTACTTTGGGGGACTGGGGTTTCTAGTACCTGAGTGGCCTCTGGTAGAGCAGGAGTTTTCTTCCTGAGTGTTGACTGGGATCAAGGTGCTTTGGTCTTTAACCCAAAAGTGTTTTGAGTTTTATCAAATACTATTCCTGTGCTAATATGTTATCATTAGATTTTTCTTCTTACTTCTTTTTGAAGGACTGCATCACTAATTGCTAAATTCTTGCCCATTTTTAAGGCCCTAGAAAGCCTCTGTAGTAGTTCCCAACTGCCCGGCGTGCAGAATCCTTTCTCCTCTCGTTTTACTCCAGAGCGAGTCTGCCTGCAGATGCAGATTGCACATTCATGTGCACATCCCTTAGCACACTGGCACACAGTCATGCTAACAACATGCTGGCTCAATCCTGTATCTCTATTATGGCATCTAATAGTTTTGGTTGTGTAGTTTCTTGTTTGCATGTCTTTGCTTCTCCAGTGGACTAGAATCTTCAGTGGCACAGTCATATCTAATTGTTGTCATTATTACTCTAGGATCCATTCCATGACCTGTTCCTTGCTGCTTTTGGTAAACTCTCATTCTCCTCTCAAACTCCTAGGAGTGGCCAACTTCTCTTTAAGGTCCCATTTGAAGTTTGCTTTACTCTTACCCACAGGGACCCAGGCAAGGTATGTTGGCTAAGGACAGAGGAATTTGGTCCTTTGCTCCATAACAATTTTTATAAAGTGATTTTGCAATAGTCTGGGCTTGGCTGGCCAGGAATAGAGGATGAGGAAAGAAGCCATAAAGAGTATTCATTGCCGCAGTGGAAACTAAAGCAAGAACAGGGCCAGCCGCCAGGCAGTCAACGCAGATGAGTCTGCCCTCTGTATAGCCCAGCCTCACACGTACTCTCACCGCTGTGACTGTGCAGAGCTTTCTAAATTGTCCGTAAGACCACTGGACTCTAAATAATTAAATGGATTTTCATGCATCGAGGAGAACACCCTCAGAGTTTTTTTCAAAGTGAGTTTAGATCTTCTTGAGCCTCATCTCTGCTTGTTCTGGAGAGAGAGTTGAGTCTCATTCCTGACCCGTTAGAGTCTGTTTCTTACCTTGAAAGAAGGAAATCCACATCTGATGAGTTAAAGAGCAGCACAAGGCCATCGGTTCCTCATCCACACACTCACCCTAACATCCACACCCTTAGTATAAGGCAGGTACTGAGCTCAGCCCTGGAAGAGTCAGGAATAAAGAGCTACTGCTTCTGTCCTAGGGTGGTGCATGGCTATGAGACATCTCCAGGACAGGTAGTCATCATGATGCTAGTGTAAGCATGATGGGCAGGATATGCTTTCAGGTACCAGAGAACAAAGAGATATGGTGGCCTCTGGGAGACACTGAATGGATTAACGGGGCATGTAGATTTGGTGCAGACGTTCATTACTAGAGTAATAGGGAAGGACATGTGCAGAGGTATGGGAGCTTAAGGAGCAGAGAGTTTGGGGGATGGTCACTGAGGCTTAGAGACAGGATCAGAGATAAGAGAGGAGGGGAAAGGAGGTCAGAATAGGCAGGAAGGAGTCTAATGAAGATCTTAATTCACTGAAAAACTTTGAGAATGTTATCCTTGGGACATAGAAATCCATTTGAGCATCTAAGCAGGAGAGTCAAAAGATATTATTGATGATTTAGAAATCTCCATTCAGAGTGGAGAGGATAGAGAGAAGAAACGAGAATCTTCATTTGTTCATTCGTAAACTGCAAGAGTCTCATCCAGCTCTGTCAGCTTAGGATGTTACACACTTGCCTTTACTCTTTCCATCACTCCTGTGCTTGCATTTTCCAGGCCGTGACAATGCTATTCACTGCCTAACTGCATCCTGTCAGGGTCCTTCTTGTGTACAGGAAGCAGAGCTCACGAAAAGAAGGGACAGGACCAAAAGAAGCAGAATATTAGAACATGAAACAGGGATAGGCACCAAGGAAGGAAGATGGCAACAGACAAGGAAAACCCAGTATTTGAAACAACAGACCTGATAAGTAATCTGAGCGACAGAGTGGAAATGACTGAAGCGAAATTCACCAGTAAGCTTTGGCTGTGCAAGGAATCTCTGTGGATCTTAGTGGCTAGCACAGTAGCTTTTCTGTAAAGATCAATCGGGAGGTGCTATTGATCTGGGGCAGACTCAGCTGACCTCAACTGACCTTGCTTATGCTGGTCAGAGCTGGTTGGCCCCCATCTTTCAGGAATGAGAATTGTCTAGATTTCAGTCATAACAGGAAAGCTGATGGGACCACATGTTTTCCATTGATTATTGATCTTGTTTTCATGATACTACGTTTGAGTGAGTTCTCTGCAAATTCATAGTGAAATTTTTATTTCCACAGTGGTTATAAGTGCCAGGCCTTTGGGAAGTGGTGCAGTCTTTAAAGTCCCTTTCTGGTGTAGGAGTTTCTTCTGTTCATGTGTTGCTTTCATTGGCTAATGAATAAAGAAACTGCTTTGGGCCTGATAGGGCAGAACTTAGGTAGGCAGAGTAGACAAAACTGAATGCTGGGAAGGAGGACAGAGTGGCAGATGGCATGGATCTCCTGCCTGAAACAGACACTGGTTAGAATCTTGCCGGTAAGCCACAGTCATGTGGCAATACACAGATTAATAGAAATGGGTTAAATTAAGATGTAAGAATTAAAGCCTGGCGTGGTGGTGCATGCCTTTAATCCCAGTATTCGAGAAGCAGAGGCAGGCAGATCTCTGTGAGTTGGAGGCCAGCCTGGTCTACAAGAGCTAGTTCCAGGACAGACTCCAAAGCCACAGAGAAACCCTGTCTCGAAAAACCAAAAAAAAAAAAAAAAAAAAAAAAGAATTAGCCAATAAGAAATTAGAGCTAATGGGCCAAGCAGTGTTTAAATGAATATAGTTTCTGTGTGGTTATTTTGGGTGTAAGCTAGCCAGATGGCTGGGACAAACAAAGGGCCCCTCTCCTTGTAACACCTTTCTTATTAATGAATGAGTTAACGAATGCTGTTATGAAAGAAGCTTCAAAGGGAACTCCTCTCTGGCTTTTTCACTTTCCACTCTGAGGACACAGCAGGAAGAAACCACCTTGGAAGCAGAGAGTGGCCCTCCCCAAACCAATGCTTGAGCCTTCAGCTTGGATTTCCAGCCTCTACAACAATGAGAAATGTGTTTGCTCCTTATACATTTCATTAGAGTAGTACAAATGGACAGTTATATGTTGTGTCAGGATTCAGAGAGTCAGCGAGGGAAGGAAGGAAGGGAGGAAGAAAGCATGGAAGGAAGGAAGCATAAGATGGTAATATGTCCCAAAGTGCATCAAGGATAGAGAAATGAACTCCAGCCATCCATTAAAGATGATCTAGTCAGAAGGAGGAATGGAAGACTGGGGCCACTTTTCTTTTCAGTCTACTTAGGTGAATCCTCTGGCTCTTATTCACATTTCTTCCATATATACACATGCTTATTCTCATTCCCGCTTCCCAACACTAATTCACATCAAATTATGACATCAAGCTCGAAATCTAAGGGCTTATGATTGCTCTCACATTCCAATAAGACTCCTCTAGTGTGGCTCCTCTTCATTTATAGATCCAAAAGCCAAAAAAGGAAGCCACCCGATTGACACATCCCAGAAGTGCATTGGTGGGTAAGGGGAACGATAAAAAAAAAAAAAAGGCCTCACAGTTGCCAAAAGGGGAACTGGAAAAGGATAACTCTGGCCAGAGAAATACTGAAATCCAAGTGGGCTCATGTTATGAGGTCTCTGTGTAAGATGGGAATACTTTATCAGGTCTAAATTTTGACTCTGAAGGTGGCTGTCTAAGTCTGCCTCTTTTCTTTGGTTCTTGGGTCTTCTCTCAGAAACACCAACTTGGATGGCCTTATTTGTCCCTACGTTGTTTTCACACCTTCATTATTGTGCCTGCTAATCTCAGGACCAGAGACCATTTGCAGTGGCAATGATGTTAGATCACGGCCGGATCTTAAGGCGGCCAGCAGCACTGTCATATACTAGCTTCACTGGAAACCACATAAGGTTCTTATGAATCTGATGTAAGTCAAATATAGCTGGCAAAAATCACACCTATGATTACTTCCCAGGTGTCGATAGATGTATTTATGACTACTTTTGGTCTTTAAAATTCCTCAGTCTGTTTTCTAGCTGAAAGGAGTCAACAGCTTCACCCTGGCCATTCATTAACAAAGGGTCTTCCATTCAAACTTCATGTCTGCAGTGGAAGGTACACAAAATTCCTTGACTTGAAAACCTCCCATCAGGGCAGTGACAATCCCTCTATCGTAACTGAGAAGTTGTGATGTCTAAAGCAGTCTCTCTTACAAGTAGGCAGGGTAAGATTTGCCTACAGTGCGCTAAGATACAGGTACTAGGAAATTCCATCTCAGACTCAAACTCTTTTTTTTTCATCTGCCATTCCTTAAGTTCCTTTAATGGAGACTAATTGCCCTGGGTTAATTATTAACCTGTCACAGGGCATCTACCATGCACAGCCATTGTCATGGATAATATATATTTATTGCCTAGCTTGGTTCTTGGCCCTTAGCAAGGGCTCAGCAAATCTTTTCTTCCTCCCAGAACACTTCTGTTCTCTTGAAGAGTCCTCCTTTCTTGCAATTCTGTACACTATAGGAAAGAACATGGCCAGTCTTCGTTACTTTTGTGTAAGTGACTTGGTAGGTTCTTTAAATATTTATTAAGTACATAATATATGCTAGGCACTGTTTATATACTGGGGCTTGGGCCCTGTGTATAATGGAGCTTACAGTATGGAGTGGTGGTAGGGGTAAAAAGAAGACAGTATGTAAACAATTCCTGATGGTGGAGACTAGTGAGGGAGCTGAGCCTGGGCGTCTGGGAAGCCCCCAGGACTGGTAATAGCTGAGTGTGGGGAAGGGAGGGAGTTCAGAGAAGAGGAATGAGAGGGAGTCTGAGGACAATGGGGCTTCTGTGCCTCCTCCACAGTTTTGCCCTATGACTGCAGAAAGGACATTTTAGTTCAAACAAACAAATAAATCTAGAGAAATATGGCCTGTCATAGCAAGCACAACATGGTTAGTCACGATTCCCTCAAGGATCAGAACCATGGACTTGAATATCAGGAACACTTAGACCTACGCCAGCACAGCCCTATCTTCTGTATCCTCTCTGGGCCTCTGTTCCTGGGATTCTATCTGGAAGGTGAGCCTACATACCGTCTGCCCACCTGTGGCTTCAGCAAATGGCCAGCACCTCCCTTGGGAGTGCGGACAGAGTTCCAGCAAGACGGATGGTCGCAGGTCCCCAATGTCTCTCTGTCAAATGTCCATTTCTCTGTCCAGCTGTGCAACCTTCCTGTCTGCTTCCCTGGGCTCCAGCTCTGGGCTATCTTTTCTTTTGAGTCACAGTCCAGATGGTTGGCAAGTCACTATGCCCCTAGTGCCGTGGCAGCCTGGCCTTGGCGCTCTTCCAGAATGTCATTGCTCACTCCCATCAGAAGTTTGAGCACTGCTTTCTGTGCTTCTAAAACTGCTTACTCCAGAAGTGGACGTAAACACCGCTCCCCCTCCCCCAACAAAGAAGCAACATCTACTTGCAACAGAAAAATTAGTTTTCTCCAAATGGAGTCTCACTGGGTATATAAACCATACTGAAGGGCCAGCAGCAGTAGATGGCCAATATAAAACGAACTCAGTGGTGTTTTTTTAATAGACTTTTTGTCTCATATTCTTTGTTTGGGCTTTTTTTTTGTCTTACTAGTGTTTTGCTTGTATATTATGTTTTCTGACTTTTTGTTTTTATGGGTTTTGCTTTGATTTTGTGTCTTTGTGTAATATTGCTTATATTTTTTTCTGTTTTTTAAATATCTTTTCCTCCTGTTTTTGTTTGCCTGTTTGTTTTCTAAAGATAGAGAGACAGAAGGAAAGGGTGTGTGTGGAGGTTGGTACAGAGATGTTCAGACAGCCATGGGTCTTTGACCACAAGGAACTCAGGAAACACTGCTCCCTACATCTCTGTCTCATGCTGTAATGAATCACATGCATGTGTGGTAGCTGGCATGGGTTGGGACTGACCCTTCCTGCGGTAATCCTCTTACCATCTCTCCACTCTGCTAGTGCAGTGTCAGCTTCCTCTGAGACTGGTCCTCCTTTGGGCCAGGTGACAGCTCCAGTAGCAGCAGGGACTATACCCTGTGGAGTGAGGCACAGCTTTCTAAGACTTCCTATTAAGAGGGAAGTAGCCTGTTTCCTAGAAGTCTCCAGGAAATGATTCCCAGAACCTTGCTGGCTGGAAGAGAATTAACCCATGAAAGTTAAGATTGATCACAACCCACATACTCTTCCAGTGGCTCACAGAGAATGCAAAGGAGGGGAAGGATGTAACACCCTGGGACTTCAATGAGGATGGAGAAAGATGGTGCCCTAGAGGGTAGTTGGCAGTGTTTATGACTCTGTGTCATCTGGAGAATCTCTCAGGATCCTTAAGTATGACCTCTTTGGAGCCGCAAATCTACTTATTAACTAATAGACTCTGGGGAAAGGAATATTTTAAAGGGGGTTATTGTAGGAAGAGTTTCTCTTTGTCCCATCAGTCAGCTCTGTCTCACTTGCCAGCTCCCAAATAACCACACTGAGACTTATTAATTATAAATTCTTGGCCAATAGCTTAGGCTTGCTACTAACTAGCTCTTACAACTTTAATTAATCCATATTTCTGTCTATGTTCTACCATGTGGCTTAGTACCTTATTTCAGTGTGGCATGCTCGTCTTCTTCTCCACATCTCCTTGGAACTCCTTGACTCTGCCCTTCTTCTTCCCAGCATTCTCTCTGCCCTAAAAATTCTGCCTAGCTATTGGCTAGTTAGTTCTTTATTAACAATGACAGCAACACATCTTCACAGTGAAGGATTATATCAGGTTATTGTTCTGATATTTAAGTACGAGGCTTAAGGGCCAGTGATTGCATGGATAACTGGACAACCCAGGAGGATCTCTGTATTGTGGCCTGGATATGAAGTGTTTCTCATAGGCTCATGGATTTGAACACTTGGTTTCTAGCAAGTAGCACTGTTTTGGAAGATTGTGGTAATGTGGGAGGTGAAGCCTCATTCATGGTGCCAGTCACTGGCCAGGGTAAGGGTGGTGAGCTTGAGGTTTTATAGCTCAACCCTCTCCTACCTGACTGTTCTGCTTATTTTCTGCCATGGTGTAAGATGGGGAGTACCTGATACACCCCTGCCACCATGGAGTCACTATGCTTTCACCTCCATGATGGAACAAATCCTTTTGAACCGTGAGCCAAATTAAATCCTCCTTCCCTTAAGCTGCTTCTGTCAGGTATTTTGGTCACAACAGCAGAAAAAGTGGTCGGTGCACCCCCTTCATATGGTCCCTAACTTCAGCACATCTGTGAAGCTCTCATTGCTCTTTAATGTGACATTGCAAGCCCAGGATTCAAGAGCTGGATAACTTTGGGGGCTATGATATAGGCTACTACTGGGGGTCAGGGGAAAGGAGATCTTTTTTTTGTGTGTGTCTCCAATTTTTATTTATATCACCAAATGAAATGTGAGATACATTTTCCAAAAAATGATGATAGACTGTTTTCACAATCCCACTAGAAATACAGTAGATAACACAAAGAATTGATGTTCTCAATCAACTTTTATAAGACAACACTTACAAAATCATACTCAGGTTTGACCATACTTTCAAACTGGGACATTAGAAAACTAGACTTCATTCGTATAATAAATAGAATTCTAATCATGTTGTTGATGTTGAGATAGGGTTTTTCTGTCTGTAGCACCATATGTCATAAAATACTCTCTGCAGACCAGACTGATAGATGAACTCAGAGATCTGCCTGCTTCCTGAATGCTGGAATTAACGGTGCGTGCCACCATTCTTGCCTCTGTATTTTAAGTCTTATCTAGGAAATTCATAATTAGGGCAAAGCTCCGCTAGTCATGGAGAGAAGTGAGTGAGGAAAGGTGACTATTAGTGTAAACAACTGAAGGAACATTTGAGCAGCTCAAACAAGATGCCAAACCAGGAGAACCATTTAAATTAGTGCTTCTTAATCTTCTTAATGGGGAAAGGAGATCTTGATATGAGTCAGTAAAGAGGAATAGCAGCTGGCCTGCAGAAGCAGAAGGGAAAGAACACTGGAAATGAAAACTGAGCATTCATACATGCCCAACCTGGAGCTGGATGGAGGCTCACTGTGCAGGAGATGCTGAATGGGGCCAGGGTAGGGCCAGGTGGCGAGGGTCTTGTGGTGGGGACTGTGGGCCATAGCTGAGAGACAGTTGTTAAAGGCATGGGGTTCCAGGAACAGTATGATTAGGGCTGCATCCTGGTCACACCAGGAATGTACCCTCTAGGGCCATGGCTGAAGGAGAAGAGACCTTGTGGGTGAAGAGATATTTCAACAGGTACTAGATGGAAATTGACTGGACCTAAGCAGTTCAGGTACACCAAGTGAAGTGGAGAGAGTTGAAAAGTGAGAGAGAAAAAGCAAGGAGAGAGGCAGGAAAGACTGCCAGGGGCCCTGGAGAAAGCCTAGTAGTTCATTTCTTGTTATAACAAAATTGGTAAGACTGTGTACTCAAAAGAAAAGGGCTCATTTTGACTTATGTGTGTGTTGGTAGGTAAGGCCATAACCTTCCTGTTGGCAGAGTCATAAGTAGTACAGGATGCCATGCAAGACATTGTGTGTGTGCATTTGTGTGTGAGTGCATACGTGTGTGTGTCTGTCTGTCTGTTCATCCATCCATCCATCCATCCATCCATCCATCCATCCATCCATCCATCCATGTCCTCAGGTTTCTTTTATCTGATAAAGTCAACAAGCTCTATTATACTGACCCTATCTAATCTTAATTACTTCAAAGGCCCCATTCCTAAATATTATAGTCAGGCACAATGAGGCTGAGGCAAGAGGATTGCTGTAAGTTTGTGGCTAGCCAGAGCTACATGGCTAGACCCTAAATAAAATAATAAAAATCTAGTCAGATTGTTTCTGCTTTCTTACTACCTCTTACTAGGGATTCAATTTCAACACCCATGAGCTTTTAGGGGTTGCATGCTAGCTGTATGTAAACCATGGCATGGAGTATCTGAAGGAAATAGGGACAGGTGCCAACTTCCCATGGACATATTGGCTTGAGGCTGTCATTATGGATCACTTGGGCATTTGGGAAAACATAGGACTATAAGGCTTTGGACACGAGGGGGCTAGTCTGGGCCACAGATGGAGATGTTGGGATAGTGAGCATGTAGGTGGGCTGGGAACATGATCACCTGTTAGACAAGAACTGGGAATTGAAAAAATAGCCATTGTGGGAGACTGGAAAGATCTTCTGTAGAGTGATGACTGTGTTGGTCTTGAGATTTAAGACTCTGTACACTGGGGTCTTTTTGCTTTAAAGCAATGGGTCATGGGAATGGCTTCCTAATGGTCAAATTTAGGAATGCAGTTGGAGAACAATCTGGAGTGAGGAACATGCTACACTGTTGCTCATGCCTCTCGGGCTCTTTGCTGATGTAGCTCTGGCTGTCAGCTTGTTAGCCTCTGTGATACCTGAGCAACTGTTCGGCTCCAGCAAGGTCCCAGCGGCACTTGTCACTGAAACTTAAACCACTATGTACCAACATCATGGCTGAAACAGAAAGCAGGGCTAGAGAATGAGCCGGGATGAGCCATCACATTTCTCCAGTGTCCTGTTACCGTGGCTGAGTGACATAAGCACTGCCTCAGATTCACTTCCTGCTCTGCCCACTTTGAGACTCAGATTGTTAAAGCCAGTATGTGATGAGGAATTGAAGACCCACTGGGTGGACGCTCTTCCTCTGAGAGGCCTGGGGCAGGTCACCTACCAGCCGGCAGCTGCCTTCTGGTGTCTGTGCAGAGATGATGATCCTCATTGCTGGTGCTACTTTAAGGCCTTGGGACGCTTTTCCACATTCGTTACTCCCTCAATCTCCAAACCAGGCAGATAAGAATGAAAATCCCCATCTAGATGAGGACCAAGGAATTAATTGCCCAAGACAGGACACAGATCCTCCTGATTTCAATTTCCCTGCCTCCTCTTCCTGTGTGACTCCAGCACACACTGCAGAGCTCCGAACCCAGCCTGCCTGCCTGGCCTGCTGGACTCTATGCCCACATCAAAGGCCTTGAGAACTTCTGGGTGCTTGCCAGCTGGCTCTTGCAGGCAGAAGGAAAAGTCCTCAGGAAGACAGGGTGGTGGGGGGGAGGCACTGATACAGATGATGTCTCAGTGTAGCTGCGGGTTGACTGCAGCCCATGACAGGACAGATCCTCAGGTAGCTGAGGACATCTGTCCTGACCTCAACTAATTCGGCTCAGGCTTTCAGCTTGAAAAAGAGAGCCGAATAATGCACAACACAGACACGA
Source organism: Ondatra zibethicus (assembly GCA_004026605.1). NCBI lineage: Eukaryota > Metazoa > Chordata > Mammalia > Rodentia > Cricetidae > Ondatra > Ondatra zibethicus. The sequence continues at coordinate 8,004 of PVIU01013891.1, read as the reverse complement.
CCCCTGTCACTGAGCCTCATGAAACCCCGAGCCAGTGGGGCTGAACATCCTTATCCAAATCCCGAACCTCAGTCTGGGACAACCCTAAGCAACTCTTACCTCTACCCAAGATGGAAACACCCTTGTCTTTTCCCCATCCACTCTTTACCCAGAACTGTCCTTGCCTGGTCCCTGAGTTTCAGTCAAACCCCAGCACTACCTGTATCATTTAAAATACTACCGTTCACTCTGTCACACCCCATCACCACCCCTGCTCACCCATAACTCTACCGCCATACCTAACCCCAGCATTTCACTTCCTACCCAAATGTCACCAACTTTACTACCATTGAGGCTTCACTTCTTTCTTGAGCTGGGGGCAGGGGAGGTGAAGGGGCTTCTTGTACGCATCACGGGGAAATTTCATAACTGCCCAAAGGTTAACGGCGTCTTTATGAAACTAACAAACTAAACATGGCTGCCATGCCCACCGTTAGACAAGCTGCCTCAGAACACTTTTCATGGCTGGGAACAGGTGTGTAAGGAGCTGGTGTGGACTCCTGAGCCTGTCCTTTGTGTCTGTGTCAGAATGATGGAGTTCATTCTTACAGTGGGTGAGTTGAGCAGCCGCATCAGTGCTACAGATAGAGTCCGAGAAAAAGAAAAGGGATGTCATCAGTTTAGAGGTTGGCATGGCGTCGGCACCACCTCTGACACAGGGGATGCATCTTTTCAAGAAGACAGGGGGCTTATTTCTCCTGATCTGGTAGTATTCATCAAAACTATGTGTTTTTGGTTTTTTTCAAGATTATTTGTTTTTACTGGGCATTCATGAGTGTTTTGCCTGTATGTATATGCACTATCTACATGTTTGGGGCCAGCAGAGGCCAGAAGAGGGCTCTGGAGCCCCTGAAACTGGAGTTAAGGATGGTTGTGAGCCACAGAGTGGGTACTGGAAACCAAACCCCAGTACCTGAAGGAGCAGAAGTACTTTTAACTACCGAGCCACTTCTCCAGCCTATGAACTCCCTGGTGCCATTATGAGTGACTGACATGCTCAAGAACTTGGTTTTCTGAAAGATGAGTGGGTTCTGGGAAGCTGAGCTATGCTATAATTGTCCCTGGAAGCACTGTCAAGTCGCTAAGTGACTCTCCACTCAACTTGACTGTGACAACTCTGGCTGTCTTTCTTAGGGAAACTGTCAGTCAGACTAGAAATACTTCCCACAATGGATTAAGGGGAAATGGTGGTGTGTGTGTGTGTGTGTGTGTAAATTAAGATTTATTTTATTTTATATCTGTGAGTCCTTTGCATGCATGTGTACCATGTATATGTATTGCCTGAGGGGGCCACAAGAAGAACTAGAGTTACAGATGGTGAGCTTCTAAATGGGTGGTGGGAATTGAACCCAAGTCCTCTGAAAGATCAACCAGTGCTCTTAACTACCGAGCCATTTCTCCAACCCACTATATAAATATTTAAAGATTTATTTATTTGTTTGTGTGGGCATGCGTGTATGTATGTGTGTGCATGTGCATGCACACGTGCACAGGCGCACAAGCATACGCTTAGCCACAGAGGCTAGAGGAAGGCGTTGGATCCCCTGGAGCTAGTGTTACAAGCGGATGAGAAATATGGTGCTGGGTACCAAGCTCTGGTCCTCTGGAAGAGTAACAAGCACTCTTAACTGCTGAACCATCTCTCTTGTCTTTGCCTATCCCCAACACCATCACCATGTAAAGTTATTATTTTCCTTGCCTTAGCCCCAAATTAGAATTTTAATTCGTAGAAACTGTAGGGGAATGTGTTAAAGCTGTGGAGCTGCAAAGATATCCTGACTTATTGGGAAGCCATGCTATACTTAGAGCCGCAGTAGAACAGCTCTGGAGGGGTAGAGCCTCAGTAGGACAGCTCTGGAGGTTAGAGCTGCAATAGGACAGCTCAGCCCTGGAGGAGAACTGTCCTGACTACCAGGAAGCTAGGAAGGGGCTACCTAGAATTGCAATAGGACAGTTCTGGAGATTGGAGTCACAATCGGACAGATTAACCCTGAAGGAAAGATGTCCTGACTATTGGGAAGTCAGGCTACCTAGAGCTGCAATAGCACAGCTCTGGAGTCTGGAGTTGCAATAGGACAGCCTATGTAGTATGAAGGGCCTGGCTGGAAGGCCTGCCTTGTTGGGGTTTCTTTCCTGCCTGGTCCCACAGCCATTTAGTCCCAGAGACAATCATGCAGAGAGTCTACATAGGTTATAAACTGATTGGCTCATTAGCTCAGGCTTCTTATTAGCTCTTGTAATTTATATAGCCCATTATTCTTATCTATGTCAGCCACATGGCTCAGTACCTTTCTCAGCAGGGCAGGTCACATCCTGCTTCTTTGGTGGTCCAGGCAGTTCTGCCAAGAGAGCTTCCTGCTTCCTTGCTCCGCCTCTACTTCCTATCTGGTTGTCCCACCCATACGTCCTGACTAATGGCCAATCAGCATTTATTTAAATCATGATTAACAGAATACATACAATTCTCCCACACCAAGCCTAGCCCTAGAGGGAAGGTGTCCTGACTTATTGGGAAGTCAGGCTACCTGTAGCTGGGGTGCGGTGGGGGATGGTCTCCCTACAGGATATAGCAATCCTGCTCTTCTCCTGGAGAGCCACTACAGCTGAACTTTGCTCTGTTCCCTAAGAGAACATCCTAGCAGAGCTATCCACTTCTTCTCCCGCCCAAGATGTTACTTCTGCAGAAATGTAGCAATCTCCTCCAGCTCTGGAGGGAAAAGTAATCAGCCCCTCTTAGGGAGTGTACAGCAAGGTTCTTCTGTTCTGCTCAGCCTTGCTCAGCAAGGGAGCATCTCAGCAAGATTTTTCAGCTCAGTCCCATTAGGGACATCTCAGCCAGGTTCTTCTATTCTGCACCAGAGAATGAAGATCATCACCCAAGACTCTTTTGAGAAATATTTATTTGGGAAGGAGGAGTTCAGGAGAGTGGCTGTCTCTGCCAGGGAGGGATAAAGGGCAGCCTCTAACTAAACAGGCAGAGAGGCTTACATGGGGCTTCTTAGGGAAGAGAGTTTTCCCAGGGAGAAGAGGGATTGATTAGTTTTCCCTGCTCAGGGATTGGTAAATTTAGTTGGTTGGGGCAGAGATGGCTCTGATTTCATGGCCAAACTGTGTTTCTTTCACTGTTCCTTTTAGCTTTTTGACTCTAATCTTAGGACCAGGACATATTTCTTTCACTGGCTCTGATTCTAGGGACAAAGTATGTTTATTTGGCACTGGTTTCAGAGTCAGGGCATTTTTCTTTGGTCTTGGGTTCAGGGATAAAGATGTTTCTTTCCCTGGCTCAGGTCTCAGATCCAGGGAGTGTTTCTTTCATTGCCTCTGGGTTCAGAGTCAGGGTGCTCAGTGATTGGTTGGTTTCCTGCTCCAGCTGTCCCTTTTACCCTATAGAAACTTCTAAGTGACTTCACCCAGTGTTATAGTTAAAACCAAAGCTTGGGTTAGGCGGTTTAACCAGTCTTGTTTTTAAAGTAAAGTGCTGTGCACTTTTCAGCCATGATTGCACCCATCTCTCTAGCTTCCCTGTGCCCCAGCCTTGTCACCTGCCTCGCACGGGTGAGGAGGTGAGCTTTGGCTGCTCCATGACTTGTCCACACATGGGGAGTCTTTTTAACTCCCCCTCCGCTTGAGCCCCGAGCTTTGTGATATGGGCTGCAGCAGGTGTAGGAAGCCAAGTTAGGGAAGGCCTGGGCTAGGTGTTGGTGTGGCTGCCTGGGGAGGGCAGAGGTAATGTAGAAACAAGCCTAGGTGCAGTCTGTGGAAGCCAGGCACAGCAGCAGGCTCGCTGGCAGTCACTGTGCTGCTGCCGTGTCTGGAGGCTGTGCGTGAGCCTGGGAAAGTAGTGAAGACTTGACTCACTTGTTTTGCTTCTGGGCTGTCACTGATTGCTGCTGTTTTGCAACCAAACCCCATGCTTGATACCCATGATCTCATTTCATTCTTGCAACCACACTTTGAAATACAGGCCGATGGCTTGTGCTTTATGGGTGAGGCATTAATTAAGTTGCCTGAGATGCTCCACAACTTTGGGAGCCAGGCTGAGAGCTGGAAGGTTTGGGTTGCTTTCCAGTGCTCCAGTAAACCTGTTATATGAAAGTTAGAACAAAAATGGAATTTAACTTTGAGCTTTTGCTCTGTTTAGCTCTTGGGTGAGGTGGGCAGTCTTTTCTGGAAACTTCCTTCTAGAGCTCCCATGCTACTTATGGTTTTGGTGATAAAGTGATGTCCACAGTTTCCACATGTAGGTCTGAGCCTGTTAGAACTAGTCTCAGTCACATTTCAGAGCGGTCTTCTTAATTTACCCTTGTGTAAGTTTAGTTTTAAGAACTGAATTTATTCATTTGGGTGTAGTGGGACAGGGAGTGTGCCATAGCATGTGTGGACATCAGAGGGCAATTTGCAGGAATCAGTTCTCCCCTTACCATGCGGGGCCAGGAAACCAAACTTGGGCTTGGCAGGAAGTGCCTTTACCCACTGAGCCATCTTGCTGGCCCAGGCCTGTTTTTGATAACTACAGTATTTGGTTCTGGTACCCGAAGTCAGAGCTTGGTGTAGCCACAGCACCATCTTAAGATGAGAAAACTGAGGTTCAGTGACTTTAGCCATTTACCTAATGCCATGGCATTGACACGGTGAAGCTAGGGATATACATCAGAAAAACAATGCAGTAGTGATTGCTTCCTGACACTTGCCAAGGGAGGGGCCCCGGCTCTGGGAGAAGCTGAGGTATACTGACAACAGGGCCATGCCATTCACCCGCTGGGCCTCTGGAGAGCCATTTGAAGATTCTCACTGGGGTCACAGGCCCTGCTTCCTCCAGACATCTGATACCTGTCCTGCTAGAGGCCTTTCATTCTCCTTCCGACCCTGACTGGGAGCCAGTCCTTGATTAATGTGAGGACAAACCCGGATGAAGTGAGCAGCCCAGGTGATCTTTTGGAACCTCTAGGCCTTCTGCTCTATGACGCAGGGACACTCAGTCTCCCTGTAGCCTGCCTGTCTCCAGCTCAGAAACAAGTGGAGACTTTGGGAGACTAATATCCTCACACTGGGGTGATGTCACTTGCATTTCCTGAACTGTCAGCAGCTCCTGTCCCTGACTGGTGGCTGTCATACCCCACAGTGATCATGACAACCCCTAGCAAAGGAAGGGGGTGACCTTTCACATCCTCATAGCAGCTTTAAGAACGTGTATCTGTCCTGTAAACACTACTCCCTGGGGCAAAGGAGATTTGATACATCCTGTGGTTAATTATTTCAAAATCAAATAAGTAGAATATATTAGACTAGTTGGTGGTAGCTAAATCTAGCCAGTTGTTGGAACTGAGATGACTGTTCTGTCTGCAGCAGCTTTGAGTTCGTAGACATGACTTCATTCTTCTATCTCGGCATCCAGAGGCCTGGGGGTGGGATGGGGGGAGCACTGGTGGCTCAGCACCACACAGAAGAGAATGGAAAGGCTGACATTCTCCTCCATACTGCTAACCCCTTTCTCTCGTCACTGTTTCCTGATTCCCTCAGGGAGGACTTCCCGGCAGATCCCAAAGCAGCTGGAGAATCACAGCATAGTCGTGCCTGTGTATCTGCTCATCACGAGAAGGAATGTGGCCATTCCAAAATGAATGCAGCTAATTCCCGACAGCTCCCAGATGTCCTCCTCCGAAACACTGCAGAAAGAGTTCCTTCTCTCCTTGCTTGCCCGTAGGATGTTCTTCATCAGATAGCAACAATCAAAGGCCTTTTCAACATCATTAGATTTCTAGTGGGGTTGGCTTTTACAGCGGTAAGAGCGTTATTTCATGTAGTAGGGAGGAGAGGGCTGCGTTCCCGGTACCTGGTTAGCTTATACCTGAAATAATTACACAGAAACTGTATTCATTTAATTACTGCCTGGCCCATTATCTCCAGTCCCTTATTGGCTAACTCTCACATCTTGATTAACCCATTTTTATTAATGTGTATCGCCACTTGACTGCGGCTTACTGGCATGAGTCTAAGCAGGAGAATCATGGCGTCTCTTACACTGCCTTTTCTCCCCTAGTATTTTGTTTTGTCTATTACGTCCACCTAAGGGCTGACCTATCAAAAAAGAAAAAAAAGAAAAAAAAAGAAAAGGCCAAGGCAGTCTCTTTATTTAACCAATGAAAGCAACAGAAATACAAAAGGACCTCCTACACCAACTTCACAAACATGTTCTATTGAGATCTGAAGGTATTTTGACTCCTTTGCACTTTCGTAGGCTATCCCGTATGCTTAGGGCCATTTAGGATGTTACTTCCTACAGAAAGTGGAGTCTGCATTCAACCAGCCAGTCTCTAAGTGAGTCTTTGCAATACATCTTACTTACTGCATTTCATAAAAATAAAGTCCTCTCAATTTTTAAGCTGTGGGAATTAAGGAATCACTATGCTTTGGTTGTGGTTTGACCCAACCAGAACTCATGCTGACTTTGTTTGACTATGCTGTGGTGTTGGGAGGTGAGGTCTTCAGCAGAGAGTTCTGTCTTCTCTGAGAGACTAGCATTACAGGAATTAGAGTTCTCACAGAATGGGCTGCTGTAATGCAGTTCAGCTCTTTGTCTTTCCCTCCCCCAGTCTGTGTTCTGTGTCCTCTCATGTCTACGTCGGCTTCTCCAGCATGAGGAGACATAACACGTTGCCCTCACCAGAAGTAGAGCAGATGCTGGTATCTCGAATGAGCCAAGGTAAGCCTTTTTTCCCTTTAAATTAGATTCCCAGCTTCAAGGTTTCTATGATAGGAGAAGAAAATGAATTAGACAGGAATCAGACAGAGCATGTCGATTCTTACACCAGTGCAGTGGTGGTTACTCTTATCCCCCTTTCCTCGTAGACACTAACAAGGCTGTGTGAGCTTCCATCCTTGTAATGGATTCTTGCGGGTCCCAGACTCACTGAGAAGGAGCTGGGATTGTAGGCATGGGACCAGGCCCACTCACTGGTTTTTCAAATGAGATATAGCTTACACATGGGAAAGTATATAAATCTAAAGCAAACAGTTTAATTAAAATTTACAATTGTATGCATCCATGTGACATCATCCTTGTCAAGATTAAAACAATCCAGCATTTGGATTCCCTTCAGTCCACTGCCAGATGGCAAAAACACAGACATCAAGTGAGTTTATGTATGGTCAGCACTCCTGATTTATAATACGCTGCATCCCCAGCAGTGGGGAGGCAGAGGCAGATGGATCTCTGTGAGTTTGATGCAACCCAAAAAATAAGCAAAAGCCCTCTACTGAACAAGTACAAACTTAAATAATTCTATTTATTGAACAGTACAGTATGACAACTATTTAACATTTACAGTGTAATGTTAGTGGGGGCAAATAATGTAGAGGATTTATAGTGTATAGGAGGATGTGTATAGGTGATAAACCCTACTCTACTCTCTATGAAAGATGTGAGTCTATGCAGTTTGGAACCAGTTCCTGATAAGGTGTGATGACTGTGTTTGAGATCAGTGGTTTCCCCACAGCAGAGATTCTCTCGATGACTTGAGCTCAGTTGACACCCTCAGGCCCTCTCCAGATGTTAGACTGGTCAGAAGTTCCACCTTTCTAATTACTTGACTGGTGTTTGGGTGACTAGACCCTACCCTGATAGCATCTAGGAACCCATCAGGAGTCACCTCTTCAACACTATAAATCACCAACATCACAGGATTATTGCAGAAATTCCAGGAAGTTTGAATCTCTGGCAGGAACTCAGATCTAAGCCTAGATATAATATCCGATATGCCCCAGATCCCCTCAGTCCCTTGCCCATACCTGCCCTTAGAAAGATGCTCAGACTCATCTTCCTCTTCATGGCCCCTCTCCGCGGCCTCTGCCCATTCTCCCCTGAGGATTCAGGAGGATGTATTCTGGGTGGGACTCCTTGGGATTCTAATGGTCATGCCACTGGACTCACACACTCTTCTAGGCTTGTTAAATGCCTGGCTGCCC
>PVIU01013890.1:0-54137 GCA_004026605.1 Ondatra zibethicus | reverse complement strand
GGGAAGGGGAGAGGGGGAAGGAGAAGGGAGAAGGGAAGGACTGGGGAGAGCTTGGGGGAGTAGGAGGGTGGAGATGGAGAAAAGGTGGACATAGGAGAAGGGAATAAGATATCTACATTAAGGGAGTCATTTTAGGAATGGCAAGATACTTGGCCCTGTAGGGGATCCCAGGTGTCCACAGGGATGTCCCCAGCTAGGTATCTGGGCAGCAGAGGAGAGGGTGCTGGAACTAGTCTTGTCCCATAGTCACATTGATGAATATCTTGATCACCACCATAGAATTTTTTTCTGATGGATGGAGATAGAGACAGAGACCCACATTCACATAGGAGCAATGGACTGAGCTCCCAAGGTCCAGTTGAAAGGCACAAGGTGAGAGAAGAGGAGCAAGGAAGTTAGGATGGTGAGGGGCTGGTCTACCCACTGAGACATTGTGCCTGAACTAATGGGAGCTCATCAAATCCATCTGGACTGGAACTGAAAGAGCATATGATCAAACCGGATTCTCTGAATGTGGCTGCCAATGGGGGCAGACTGAGAAGCCATCAACAATGACACTAGGACCTATCTCTTCTGCATGTATTATCTTTTGCGGAACCTAATCTATTTGGATGCACACCTTCCTAGGCCGGGATGGAGGGGGATGGCCTTGGACTTCCCACAGCACAGGGCACCATTCCCTCTTTTAAGGAAGCAGGGGGAGGGACAAGTGGTGGGGGGAGCAGGAGGGGACTGTGAGAAGGGGAAGAAATGTAAAAATTTTTTTAATGAAAAAAACGAAAAAGCAAGAAAGAAAACCAGCCAGCTTGCTAAGGCTTCTTTATAGAAGGACACTGATGACCCCATCATTATGAATTCACTTACTTTAATTACCTACAATGGATTCTGTGGCAAATACAGCCATTTTCGTGTTTAAAGGCCTTAAAGTAGGCTCTTTGAATGATGACAATTAAGTTTTGTAACAATATACTAGAACAATAGACTTACCATAACATCAACAAGTTTGCACAGTAAAGGGATGACTCTTACTTATTCTGGAAGAAGATAGGTTTATTCGTTTCTCAGAATACTCTTCTTGTATTTGCTTTCTGGAAAGATGAGGAAAAGCAGCCCTTCAAATCCTAATGCATATTTATTAAAAATTAACCAAAATATTTTGTTTTACTGATTAAGTACAGACGTAAAATGTCACTAACAACCGCTCTCAACTGAGAGCAGTCTGTAATATTTTATCCATAAACTTAGAATTTCCAAACATAATTTAATGTCACATTATAAGTGTGAACAAAGAATCAAGGAACCTTAGATAATTCATTGTTTAAATGACTAACTCATATGTAAAATAGAACACAAGCAATGAAAGAAGGATAAACAAGGGAGAAACTGAGTCCATGAAAGGAGAAAACAGCAACTTTTTAAAATAGACATCACACAACTTAAAACACCAAATACAGTGTTCTAAGAACAAAAATAATAAAACATTTTATCATTTTAAGCCATAAGAAAAATCTGTGATTGCTATTCTACAATATAGCATTAATAGTAAATATCTTTTACCCTAGATATACATAATCTAGAAATTTTCCTGAAACTAGAGCAAAAATGGAAATAGTATAAAAACAAAATAAAATGTAGGAAAAATGTATAGAGATTGATCATTTAAATAAAAATAATTTTGAGATTGACAATAATAATATAAAAGAAATCCTCAAATAAATAGAGAAACTGTTACAGAAGAAAACAACTTAAATACATTCTTATACTACAATGAAACACATGATGTGGAAATTTAGACACATATGGAAGAATATCATTGTGAAATTTTAACATTAGAGCAAATTGATCCAGTAAAACCTTCTAGAAGCAAAACAGTACATTAAATACATTATTTGCAAGTATGGAAATGTCATAACATCATAATGAAACACATAACTTGGTACAGCTAATTTACCAGAATAAAACAAAAAGTGACTGTTGAATACTCAAGCATAAATAAATCTATTACAATAAATCTATTGTGAGAAAGGGGATTCAAGAAGGTGAGAGCCAGGAGAAGTATGTGGCAGTTGCTGTCTTCAGGACATAAGGTAAACTTCAAACTTTTGATCAGTTAGCAAAAGGAAGACCTGGACAGATAGAACATGTTGGTATCTCTTCCTAGATAGGATAGGGGCTTACAAAGTATGAAGGAAGATAATCATTACTGTGGAAGAGACAGACATTTGCCTTAGTAGTATAACCACAAGTAAATTGTCCATGGTTTTTGTAGAAAAAAGTTCCTGTACTGTCCAGTCCTGCAGTCATTCAGTCCCAAAAAACACACAAATGATTATATTAATTACATAGTTTTTGGTCTATTAGCTCAGTCTTATTACTATTTAGCTCTTGCAACTTAAATTCAACTATAATTCTCATCTATGTTTAGCCACATGACTTTGTACCTTTCTTCATTGAGGCATTCTCATCTTGTTTCCTCTGTGTCTGGCTTGTGACTGCTCCTCTGCCTTTCTTCTTCCCAGAATTCTCTTAGTCTTGTCACTGCCCCTATACTTCCTGCATGGCTATTGACCAATCAGCATTTTATTAAACTAATATGAGTAACAAAACTTTGAACAGTAAATGAGCATTATTCTATAGCATTTCCTCCTTTTTTTTCCTTCTGAAATAAGAACTATCAATCTAATCTCCATTGTCTAGCTTTTATTTTCCTGACCATTATCCATAGCAATTAGTAACCAACACTCTAAACAAAGGTAAACATCCATAATTTATTTGGGGGGAAGGTAGGTATAGTTTTCTAGACTACTTTCTGCTAATGGGGGGGGGCTGACAATCTTATTGGGACTAAAAATAATTTAGAATTATGGTCAAATCCTGACTGGAATGTTCTGTGAGGCTGGATCACTTAGCCAGCTGACTTGGAGTTGTTCTGAATGTTCATCTCAGAGGAAACTGCAAGAGATATGCTCTGAAACTCTGGATCATCTGGGCCATCTTTTCTTATTGGATATTTTTTCAGGGGGTATTTCTTGATCGACCTTATTTTTCTATAGTTAGAATGAATCCACAGCCTCTCATTTCATGTGGGACAAAAAAGCAAAATCTCCTCTCCAAAGTAACACATCTTTTGACTTAAATTCTGGAGTCAAGGCATTTTCAAAATATATAGGCTAGATTGATCCAACATTTATAATCAAATATCTTTTATCAGTTGTAGCTCCTTACTCAGCATTTAAACAATTCAAAGTTAATACAATAACACATAGTATTCAGACTCTCTGCATATCTTCCATCTTTATGTGCCCTTTTTAAATGTATTTCTTTTATTTATATTTTTAATTATTGGTTTTTTTTATTCAGGGTTTCTCTGTTTATCTTTAGCTGTCCTTGAACTCACTCTGTAGACGAGGGTAGCAGAAAACTCACAGAGATCTGGTTGCCTCTGCCTCTCAAGTGCTGGGATTAAAAATATGTGCTATCACACAATGCTACTCTATTTCTTTATTTTTTAAAAGGACTTTCTTTATTCTTTTTCTTTTCTTTACCAAAAAAAAAAAAACATATATTTTTAAACACACTGTAGACCAGTTAGAGATTTTTTTTCAATCTGAATGTGTCTTTTCTTTATATCTCTATCACTGTCTCACCACACGAGTCTTTAATATGCTAAGAGATATGGCTATAGATTTGGTGGCTAAATCTGCCCCACTCCTTTGTTTCTTGAGTGTCAGGCTTCATTTTAAAGATTCTGGCAGGAACCACTTTTTTCCCCACAACTCTGTGGAGTTTCAAGGTTCATGCCACCTTCAAGAGGCATGCAGCCGGATGCTCATAAACACCATTTAAGTGTTTGGTGACAGAGTCTCTTAAAAGATCTGTGAGGTTTTTGCCGCTAATGCTGAGTCAGAATGCCTCTCTTAAAGGAGCCATACTTCTGCTTGCCATCAGCAACAGAGCCTCTCACATAAAAAAAATGGTTGGTTACCAAAAAGGTTCGCTTGACTCTATTCTTCTCTGTCTAGAATGTTTTTATTTTTTAAAGCTTTCTATGGAAATTCTTGCCAAAGTTTTGGTTGCCACTTTTTTGTTTATTTGTTTTTGTTTTGTTTAGTTTTTCCAAGACAGAGTTTCTCTATGTAACATCCCTAACTGTCTTGGAACTAATTCTTATAGATCAGGCTGGCCTCAAATTCAAAGAGACCAGTTTACCTCTGCTTCTCAGTCTTGGGTGCCATTAGTGACAGAAGTTTCTGTTCTACCAAGTCTTGGAGCCAATCAGTCCCAAAGAAACACACAGAGATTTTTATTAATTATAAACTATTTGGCCTATTAGCTAAGGCTTATTACTAACTACCTTTTATGATTGAAATTCACCCATAATCCTTGTCTATGTTTAGCCATATGATTTTGTGCCTTTTCTCAGTGAAGTATTCTCACTTTGCTTCCTCTGTGTCTGGATGGCGACTGAATCTCTACCTTTCCTCTTCCACAAATTCTCCTTATTCTGGTTGTATTGCCTATACTTCCTGCCTGACTACTGGCCAATCAGTGTTTGGTTAAACTAATATGAGTGACAAATCTTTATAGTGCACAAGAGCTTTATTCCACAGTAGATTTTAGAATTATCTTTCACCAACCTTCATATTGGTAACCCTAATTAAACTCATTTACAAAAACAAAGGAAGAAAAACCACCAACAAAATCCCTAGGACAAACTCAGGATAGAAATATAAATTAAAGAGCAAAAATGAATATAATTAAAAGGACTTTATCAGAAAGGAAAATCTTTTACAATATATAAAGACCTATGTTGCTGGTATGCTTTATAAAATGAACATTACAAGCTAGAAAACAATCAGATTATAATCACAAACTTCATACTTTGCTTTAACTGTAGAAATTTAAGCCAGTCAAAATAAATTGCATTCATTATTACAGTGACCAGTTTAGCTGTCTAAATGTCAAGACAGACATTTTTCTTAGGAGCTACTACCCTCTGTTCCAGCAACTTCTGTTTTCTATCCTGCTCCTATGCGATATTGGAGAAAAAAATTAAGCATTCTAATAATAAGAATAGGTCCTAAGAGAGTTTGGAAAAATATCTAAGATGATGATAATGAAGGCCCTATAATTGGAAGCAAAGAAATTATGGAAAAAGTAGTACAGTGTAGACCAACAAGGAAACATAAGAATATTTGTTAATATTTTTAAAAGGTGTTAAATCATTGAGAACTAATATGGTAATTTTATTTTGTGCAAAAAATATTTATTTAAATTATTTACATATTGTCAGGTAGTGATGGTACACACATTTAAGCCCAGTACTCAGAGGTCAGAGCAGGCAGATTTCTGAGTCTGAGACCAATCTGGTCTATAGAGTGAGTTTCAGAACAGAAAGTGATACATAGAGTAAATGAGCAAAAAATTAATTAATTAATTAATTAGTTAGTTAATTAATATACTTAAATTTTCAAAATTAATTTAACAAATATTAATATATGTGAATACCACCTTGACATTGCAAGGGAAACCTACAATGTGGAAAGCTTGAAGTTGCATTTGCTTTTTATGAACCACTGTGTAAATCACAATTCTTCCTACTAGCTTCATCAGTTAAAGAAGACATTTAAATTTTAGATATTGTTTATAATTTGTGAACAAAAGATGATAAATCCTTTCCATTTCCTGTTTTCTCAAAGTGAATAATGTAAATACTGCCCACAGAAGGACCTAACTAATATTATTAGTTTATTTTTGTTTATCACAAGGCATAAACTATGCATTCCTTCTGTATGACTAGTGAAGAAACCATCATGAACATATTTTTCTTCATTGAAGAAGATTATCTTCAATTACTTTTACATAATTCTTGCCACATTATTCTAAATCTCCAATTGATAATGAATGCAGGAGACAGGCAGGTACGGTGATAATATTTGCCTACCATCACAGAACTCAGGAAACACAGACAAGAGGATCAACAGTTTGAAGCCAATATGAACTACATAGCAAGATTCATGAAATCTTGGTCTAATTAAGGAAGGCTGATCCAATAAAATAAATGAATAAATAAATAAATAAATAAATAAATAAATAAATAAATAAGCCCCGTACTCAGTGGTCAGAGCAGGCAGATTTCTGAATATGTTTTTGCTGTTTGAAACTATAAAAAGTAAGAATAGTATTATTGAAATACATTATTTGAAAAACTTAAAAGTGTGAGGAATTTTTTCATCATATTTTCTCTTTTTTTGATGTTATAATAATGTTCCATCCTTTCATCCCTTCTCTTTACCCTTCTTCAAAGCCTGCCATGTCTTTTGTCCCTTGCTGTCTTTCAAATTCATTAGTTTGATAAACAAATATGCTTTGGTTATTTTTAGCATATTTATATTTTAGGAAATTTTATTCTGTCTTTTGTTTTAACATATTTTCTTTGAAGCTGATGTTAAATTTAGAATTCAACTGGAATTTCAAATTCTTTTGAACTTATCATGAAATACTTGTGAATTAAAGAATGCAAAAAAATTTACAGTGTGCCGAAATAGATAAAGTGCCTTATGAATCTTGTTTTACATATTACAGTATGATATTCTTACAGCTTGGCTTATGATGAGAATTTGTGAACACATAATTCAAAATAATTATCTGACTTTTTACATCAATTAAACAAATTTGAGTAGTGTTGGGTGATATTAAGTTTAAGACTTATTAATATATCACCTAATTCAAATACAGTTTTCTTAGCAATTTTACACATACACACACACACACACACTCACAAACACTAAACAGATAGAACAGAGGAAGAGAGGAGGGAAAAATATCTTTATAGTTTAATTCAATACTGGAAAAAATGTGTTTACAAGCAAACCTTTAAAGTACCCCCTAAAATGTTTAAAGACTGGAAAATTTGATCAATAAGTACCCTTGTCACTATAAATTCTACTTTAGCAACATTCATAAAAGTAAGTGCAGGGATACATTATGCAGAAGTATTTCTGACAAGCTATGTAAGTTGTAGCCTATTTTTTCATTGACTACAAGATAAATTCCAAGAGGCTTTAAATGCACGAAAATTATTTTAGAAGGTTCTAGTTCTTAAAACTTACTTTTGAGATCTTAAATGTTAGGAAGAAGTCTACTCTAGGTCACAAACAGAAAAAAATCAAATCTAACTTATTTAAGCATAAAAGGAGTTTATAAAAGGAATGTTGTGTAGCATAAAGAACTGTGGAGATGTGAAAAACAAGCTTAGAATATGGGCAAAAATGATAAAAGCCAGGTAGCAGTGAGGCTACAGAGTTGCTCTTACAGCCCACAATGATTATGTGAAGTATTCTTTCTACATCTTGTCCAATGCACTAAATGTGTCTGCTCCACTTCCAATAATTTTTAAAATTTAGGCTCAATGGCTTGTTACTCAATTTAAGTACTCATGAAAAAGTCAAATACATACATCCTAGCACTACAAATTCCCAAAAAAGCTAGTGCAAAGGAAATATCTTATACTCATGAGTTCTATATTGAAAGACTGTTCTACTGTTCTGTACCTATAAAGATTACTGAAGGCAAATAGTGCAAGTAGTTAGTGGATTCATCTGTTGGTAGCCAAAAGATGGTAACTGTCACAGTTTCTTCTTCAGATGATATGAGTGCAGAAACCAATCACTTTTAAATTGACTCACTTCCCAACAGAACATAAAAAACATAAAACTTTTAATTGTTATTGATACATATGCATTATCTTGGTTTCCATCCATTTGTCTTTCAATTCTTCAGCCATTCCTTTCCTTTAATAGCAGAAATATCATAATCTGTAATATAAATAATGAATTGTATTCTATGCTCCTGTGTTCATCTCTCTGTGAAGCTTTCCACACAGATTGAAGAAAAGAAAAAGGCTTGGGGGAGAGGGAGAGAGAGAGAGATTGTATAACAGCAACTTGTGAATGGAGACTTTTCGTTCATTTTCCAGATGCCCAGATTTGAATAATCACACAGAAAATATAGTAATTACAATGGCGCTTGACCAATAGCTTAGGTGTATTCCTAGCTATCCCTCACATCTTCATTGAACCCATTTCTATTAATCTGTGTATTGTCATGTATCCTGCATTTTGTCAAGTTGTTTGAACCCAATACAATATCAACATTCACTAGGTGTTCTCCTCAGATATAGTCAAAATTAGTACAAGTTAGAATAAGGCTGGATGGTATCCTAATGAATTTGCTCCTCTTGTTACAGTGGTTCAAAAGCCACACATGTCTTTTACTAGAACTCATATCTTAAATAGACATCCAATAAATTAATTCTTGACCAAACAAGTTCTATTAGTTTTCATTCACTTGCAGTTTTTATCACTGTAATTCTCAAACTAAATTAAATATCAAAGAACCCATTCCATTGATACTTGATCATATCCTCCATCAAACCTTTCTCCATTCTATAAGTGTAAGTGTAGAGAAAGACATTTTTTAGCCTTATCTCTACTGAGCCATCTACAAAAAAGAAACACAACCAAAACAGGACAAATTGATCAAAAATTTGTAAGTTATATTGTTGTATTATTCTATTTCTTATTCTTGAAAGCACAAAAAGCCTCATTTCCTTAGGAAAACTGTCTTGAATTTACAATAGAACAGAAGATATAATACTAGTGCCAATAAGCATAGAGGAAAAACACCTTTTTTTGCTATAATAATAGAGTTTATAGTCCTGCTTGAGTTATGGGTCATGGAATCATTATTTTATTCATTTAACCATATTAATAGTAGGGCACAATTTACAATTGAACATGGTTAAAGAAAATTTAACTTATTGTCCTACTTGCATTAATCAAGTCTTGCAAGAAATCCTTTGCATGTGAAAACTTTAAACCCCAATGATAAAAATTTTACTCAATTCCTAATGGAGAGCCTGCATCTTATCTATGAATGGCAAATATAGGCCAAGATGATAGTTAATTGAGAAGTTTATATTTCTTTCAATACAACAGTTAGAATGAATCATATTATTATTTTATTATAATATCAATGTTTTCAGATTAATAAACAGATAAAATTTGGTATTATGTTATTTGATTTCTATATTTTCTTCTTTTCAATTGGACATTGCATGTTTTATAATTATCACATTTCCCATCTTTATATGTAAGAAACAAACATTATTGTTTTCTCAGTCAGTCAATAGAGATTCAGCAGATGTTTTTTGAATAGCAACTGTAATGTTAGATCCTTTGCATGGCACTCAGAAGCACGTTGGAGAAGAAACAAGTTACCCTGTCCTTGGTGTCTGTAAGAGAATTGCTTTCAAATTCATCAGGGATTTTATCTTGAAGCTAAATTTTTCTTAAAATCCTTAATTTCTATGCTGGACAACAATAAGACTATGAAAATAGAATTTATTTTCAGTTGCATTTATTAGGAAGTAATTTAAATCAAAATGCTTTACAATATGTGAAGATCAAATGAGATGATAACACCTTGAATTTTATAAATAATATGAAATACAAGATACTCTTGACACTTTGACTCATGAAATCAAGGATAAATTATAGTTTAGAAGACAATAATATCTCTGTTTTATTCAATTCAAATTTCTAAGTCTTAAAAAAAGAGGTGGCAGGGTTTATGACATTGAAGTCTGGTTCTGTGACTGTTTCAATACATTGGTAAATGAATCTAATGGTAAATGCATTTTAAGAAAATTTTATGTCTTAAAAATGAAGACCAAATTAAAAATGCCAAATATTCTGAAAATTAAATGTACTTTATCATGTAACTTTAATGTAAATCTTGTCTTAAAGTTTGCTTGATTCTTGACTAAGGGGAATCTGAAAGGAAAAATTCTCTTTTCTCTGAGAACACCAGTTCAATACCCTGAACATTCCATTTGACTTTTTTTCCTTGAACTTTGGCACCTGATTATCTATAATTTTGTATTTATCTATCTCTTTCTCTGTTGAAGCAAGTTTTATTTACTTTCATTATATAAATTCCTTGTCTACTAAAAGTATATTGAAATCCAGTTTTAAGATGGACACTGGCCTATGTATTGATAATGCAACAGTGAACTTAAGAGATGGGATTTCAAAAGACAGGATACTGACAAACTTCAGCTTTACCATAGGTTGTTCTGAAAAATAGAAACAATTGAAAACTAATCTTATCTTTTGAGTTCTCAAGAAAAACTGTTTCAAGGAATGATTCTTTTTAATAGACTTATAATTTTTCTGAATTAGTCTATGGAACAACTACATGCAGGCCCCAAAATTTAATTCTTCATAAGCATTTGTGAAAAATATTCACTTAACTGTGCAGCTGAACAATGTACTTGGTACCATGAGTTGACCAAATGTTACCTGAGATTTTCTCCTTCACTATCTCTCTAAGTTTAGATCTTCCCTTGGCCAGTGGGAAACTTTTTTGTGAATAGGCTTACCTTAGCATAAAATGGTTTCTCATTGTATACTCTTGAGAGTCATTGTGGCTGCACACACACAGGCACCAAATTCTTTTAGGACACATTTACATTCCCTACAAATGCTATACACTTTTAAGATCAGTGTCTTGAATGATTGTAGTTCTCATTGAAAGAATATGATTTTTATTTTCTGAGTACAATCTATAAAATCATCCTCCCCTAAGTTTCTAGAATTGGTTTCTTTTTTTGAAATGTTATTTCTGAGTCTCTAGTAACATTCTCCTGGATAATGTTCATTTGTTAGCACTTACATACAAAGCAATGATTGGTACTAAACATGTTGAAGACTCATAATGTTTTAATTTAAGCATATGATAAAATTTTCCTCAGAATAAAGTTTGTCAATGTGTTATTAGAGCTTTATGGGTAACCATTGGTTATTTGACTAGATAGACATATTTATGTCATGCTATGGGACAATGGTCTTGCACCCTGTAAAGATTTGTCACTTATATTGTTTTAATAAATTGCTGATTGGCCAGTAGCCAGATAGGAACTATAGGCAGGACAACCAGAAAAGGAGAATTCTGGGAAGAGGAAAGGCCCAATCTGTAGTCATCACCCTAATGCAGAGGAAACCAGATGAGAATGCCTCTCTGATTAAAGATACCAAGTCATGTGGCTAACACAGACAAGAATTATGGGTTAATGTAAGATATGAGTGAAGTAATAAGAAGCCTGAGCTAAGAGGCCTCTTTGTGTTTCTTTGGGACTGAACAACTGCAAGACTGGGTGGGACAGAAACCTGCCAACAATTGGCACCAATATGGCCAACTATATCCACATAAAACCTGAGAGAGCTTGGTAAAAATTTTAGACACAAAATAAACAGAGTTTAGCATAGTTTCTTGGTAGCCACAATTTGTTTTTTGGAATGGGCTAGAGGCAAGCAGAGGCACCCCTGTCTCCTTTAAGAGAGGTGCAGTAAAAACTGTGGGGCTTCTTTAAAAATGGCAGGTTTCTGGTTCACCAGAATTAATATCTCTGACACTTTAGGGAGGTCTGGCTACAGAGCATTTAGTGCTACAACTTCATAATGGCAACATAGACTGGCTGTGTGCCTAAAAATGGCATGGTCAACATGGCTCTCAGAGTCAGTGACCATGCCTCCATCATGTTGAACTGGGCAGAGCAAACAGGCAGGACTGTAGAGCTGGTCCTAGACACACCCACTTAGCATAAAAAAGTGCTTCTTGTCAGAAAATAATTACAGATAAAAACCCAATAAAGACAAATCTCTTAATATATACAGTGTTAGATAAATGTATATAGGCTTGAGAGAGAGAGGAAAAAGAGTACAAATAGTTATAAAAGAGTACAGAGTCATAGATTTAAAAACTAAAGATAAATATTAAACTTGTAGAAAAGTAACAGAGTAAAAACAATAAGCCACATAAAGATGAAATATATACAAAGAGTCTGGATTATGTATATTATAGTATTTTCTTTGAATTTTTTGGCTGTGAATGAGCTAAGCACAGAGAGACATTTCATTGTACAAGCTGCTAAGCTAAACCAACACACATATTTTAAAAGTATCTTGACTTAAAAATTTGGGTCTAAAAGATAGGTTGCTTTGGAAAAGAGATTCTACTTTTCTTTCTACAGAGGATGAGAACCTTTGGGTTCCTTAAAGATTAATGTCATTTGGTCAAACAAGACCCCCTGAAGCAATGGCCCAAATGATTCAACACCCCTGACAGCTTCAGAATTTTTGACTGAGATGGGTCTACCAAACAAAATACCCCATGACAGGCCTGATTAACAACACCCCCAATCAGCAGGAAGTAGTCTAAACAACAATGCTCAAATTTCCTAAATGATTATATATGCTATAGAGATGAATAATTTGTATTGGTATGGATTCTGGTCTATGAATACAAATTTGAGGTCAATTTTTTTTTCTTTCTCTTTTTCAATTTTGTTAAATATATATATGCTCTTGATTAAAGTATTGTGTTTGTGCAGCTCATTTAAAAACAATTAAAATAATTAAGAAATACAGTATAATGGATAGTCATCTATAATAGTCAAGCTTATAGTCATGTAGCTTGGTATTTTAGATATAGAAATATATTTGAATTAGCTAGATAACCTTCAAACCTTTCAAAGACCTATGGATTATGGCATTTAAATGTAGTAAGAACTTAGAGCTTTTAATGGCAATGAGACACATCTGCTGCCGGCAGAATCAATCTACTTCAAGAGGATTGAAGAGGCTTCTTATGGAGTTGCTTAGCCATTTGGGCAAGTAACTGCTCTTTCTGGGAACTGCGTGATGGCATGCTGCATAGACTGGACATGCAGGGCCCACAGAAAAATGATTGTTGAACTTAAGTAAATGGGAGACAGTCATTCAGGGTTCCTGCTTTATAAAAATAGTCTGCCAGATACTATAGGCCTGTAGGCTGAAGATGAGTCCCTAATGTTACAGAAGAACTTTGGGTGACTGTCCAGACAGCAAGATGTTTCTGTCAATTCTAGAAGTTGCTTACAATGCATTTACTGCTTACTTAGGTAATATCATATTCTTCTGTAGTCTTTGATGTAGTTGAAGAAAGGGGAGTTATAGTTATCGTGTTCCTTAGTTATAATAAAAGTTAAAGTAGATATAAAGATTGTAGTGTAACTCTTGCTTGATAACACTTTTGTTATATGTAATTTTACTATGTTAAAGTTAAAACCTTCCTTTTTATTTAGACAGAAAAGTAGAGGTGATTTGGGATTCCCCTCTGTATACCATTGGTTAGTAAAGAAGCTGTTTTTGGCCAATGGCTTAAGAAAATAAAACCAGGCTGCAAAAGTTATAGAGAGTAGGTGCAGTCAGTATGAAGCCATGTAGCTGCGACAGGAGATAGACGCCATTGCCAGAGCCCACTGAAACTTTACTGGTAGGCTGCAACCTTGTATTAATGCACAGATTAAAGGAGATGGGATAGTTTAGGATATAAAAAATAGCTAGAAATACACTTAAGCTATTGGCCAAGCAGCATTACACATAATATAGATTCTGTGATTATTTCTGGTCTAAGCAGCCAGTAGTCAAGGAACAGCCAACAAAAAGGGGAGGTACTGTAGCAGAATGGTCTTGTACACTATAAAGTTTTGTCACTTGTATTGGTTTAGTAAAATGGTGATTGACCAGTAGCCAGGCAGGAAATATAGGCAGGACAACCACAATAGGAGAATTCTGGGAAAAGGAAAGGTTCAGTCTGGAATTATCACCCAGAAACAGAGGAAACAAGATGAGAATGCCTCTCTGATAAGTCATGTGGCTAACACAGACAAGAATTATGGGTTAATGTAGGATGAAAGAGTGAACTAATAAGAAGCCTAAACTAATAGTCCAACCAGTTTATAATTAATGTGTATATATATTATATGTATAAAATAATATATATATTATACATTATATTGTATATTATAATTAATATGCTGGTTATTGGAAACCAGTATTTAGATTTACAGTCCCTGAATCATTCTTTAGAGGGAATGCTTTCTGGTGTGTGTGTTTGAGTGTGCGCGCGCATGTGTGTGTGTGTGATGTTTTAGCCTGTATTTGTCCATATGAATCACATGCATCTGTGTTTCAAAGACTGAATCCTGCTCTTCCAAAGACCTTTCCAAGATAATACTTGTATCTCATTTTCTGGTTGCATTTGATGAAAGCATAACATCTTCAGTTGCCTCCTGGCTATTCTACAGTGTTTCTTTATCAGAAAACAGAATATATTGTTCTCATTCTCTGTTTGTCTTTTGCACACACAGACATAAACACACTTTTATATGTTCACAATGTCATCCCCCTGTCTAAGTTATCTGGATTCTTAGTTTTAATAATAAATTGCACTTATCTATTTTTGATTATTTTTGGCCAGATCAGAAAATGTTGGTTACTTTCTCCTGATAATCAAATCACTTATTTGTAACAAAACCATAACTTCCTTTCTAAACAATGGATTTGTAAGATCAATTTCATTGTTGTTAGTTATTAACAACTTTGTTTTCCCTTTAATGTGAAACTTACAGTTCTCAAAAACTGTATAGTGCAAACATATTTTGAAAACTAATATAATGTTAAATTCATATAATATAGGCTGGAGTTTCTCTAGGAATTTATATATAGGTTTTCTGTTCCTGTGGGAGCCTATGAGAATTAAGAATAGGAGTTGGTATGGTATAAATAAAAGTAGATAACTTACATGAAAAAAGAAATAAAGTTTAATATTGACATGATTTATTCTTTTCCAAAGAAAGTGAAATATTTAAACATCAGTGTTTACAAAAATATAGATCTTTTTTTATATTCATTTGTGTGCTTCCTTGGAATTAAGCTATGAAATACAGACCAAATGAATCATAGGTGAGAACTACCTCAATTGCCATTCCTTTTACATCAAAAGATGTGTGGATTGATATCCTGTCATTTTTCACTGCAGTTCACACGTGTTCCCTGAACCTCTCTCTTCCTCTAAGTCTCACCTTCTGTCAATATGAAAAATGAAATGACAGCAATAGTACTTCCATTTTTTTTCTTTTCGGAGATTTGCAAAGCTTCTGAGAATAGGAAACCATCTGCTACTCTCATGTAATCATGCCCAAAGGACTGGGCAGAGGAAATAGTGTCTGGCATTGCAAGCATAATGGTTGGCCCAGATCTCTACCAAGCCCTAGCCCCAGAAGTGTGGAGGACCTAGGGACACCAGTTCTGGCAAGCATTTTGTAGGCATGCTGCTGTTGCACAGAACAAGAAGGAACAGCTGCAGGGAGCAGGGGTGGTACAGCAGGTTGGGAAATGAGATATGGGCTTATGTCAGAATCATTAAGCTTTTCTGATAAATGGGCTGCAAATTAATTGCTAGTTTCACTAATTAATTTATTTGAGTTGCTGAAATCCTCAGACCTGCCTATGGCTGTTAACAGCACATAGTGATACTTCAACACAGAGAGGATTTTTCCTTTTGATTTTGTTTTGTTTTGTCTTATTTTACCTCCAAAAAAGGAATTTGGATACAGACTTACTTACTTATGAGGTATTTCTTTTTCAAAAGATATCAGCAACAATACTATTAAGCCATTCAAAGATACTTTAATGCACATTAATGCCTTAATAGTGATATTTAGGATAAGGAGTAATGACATTGGCAATCTTCTGAATTTGTATTGGATGACATGGGAAATGTCCAAAGTGTCACTGATAAACCTTCATAGAATTGTTATATCTCAGTGCTAAGCAGCATCTCTCTCTAGCCTCATGAGGAAGCTGAGCATCTAAATGTCAGAGAATGTAGATAAATGTGTTCAACTGCTTCTGAAGTGAACTCTGATGTGTCCGTACAAACATCTAAATATATACTCACATAAATGCAAAAGACATACAGGTTGCCTATGCATATCTAAAAATGAGCATGGCACCTTTCTTTTCTTGAAAATTTATTATCCAATACAGATCAAAATGCCTCAGTAACTATGAATTATATAAATTAGAACAGACTAGTATAGCTTTTATAAACATAAACTAAAATCCTGTTGTTCTAGTTTGTCATTCTTTTGTTGTGATAAACACTTTGACCAAATGCAACTGGGAGAAGAAAATGTTTATTTGGCATCCTATAATAGCCCATCATGAGAGAAATCATGGCAGAAACTTGAGTCTGGAGGCTGGAACTAATACAGGCCATGGGGAAACAGTGCTTACTGGCTTATATAGGGCATTTCTTCACACAGTCCATGTCTATGTGCCTAGGATGGCACCAACCTCAGTGCCTGGGCCCTCTCTGACTTATCAGCAATCAAAAATGTCCCACAGGCTAATCTAATGGAAGTAATTCCTCAAGAAAGATTTCTTCTTTTCAAGTTTGTTTGCTTTTGTGTCATTTGTCAAAGTTGTATGACACTGCTCAATATATAATGCCAAAATAACTGTAATTATATAATCTAAAGTGCATCCTTTATACTATTTTGTCAATCTGTATAGTTTGACTTGAAAATGATATTCTTCTCTTAAAACATGAAATGAAGAAAGAGTAAAAATTGAAACAATACTTTTTAGAGTGGTAACCACAAATTAGCATATTTTCTTGAATGTGAAGTATTCATATAGATCTGTAAACAGATACTTGTGTGCATTAAAATATTGATTAGAAAATGTTTATTGATATGTGAGGTGTATTATGCTTTTTGCTAGCAAAAATCATTTTTCACAATAGCTGATTTATTTTTTCTTTCATTTTAATCACCATAAGAGATTCCATTTTAAACATAATAATAAATTCAATTAAAACACATATATAGGCATGATGTGTGTGCACACTTTCAAGCTATTTTAATTTTTTATTGATAGTCTTAAATGTCATCTATATTGCTAAAATGTACGTCATTATGTTAGTTGTTTTTGTGTCAACTTGACACAAGCTAGAGTCATTTGGGAAGATGGGCTCTGAATTAAATAAAAATGCTTCCATAAAATGGAAGTAAAGACAAATGTATTTATTACTTTCTTGATTAATGAATTGGGTGGGCCCAAGGTGGAATCAACTTTGAATAGAGGACCCTTAGTTGTATAAGAAAAATTTGACCTATTTGTGGGGACCAAACTTGTAAAGTTCACTCACTCATGGCTTCTGCTTCAGTTCCTACCTTCAAGTTCAAGCCTTGAGTTTCTGTACTGATTTTCTTTGAGAATAGATTGTGATGTGAAATGTAAACCAAACAAACCATTCCTTCCCTGTCTTAGGGTCTCTATTGCTGTGAAAAGACACCATGATCAAGACAATTTTTATAAAGTAAAGCACTTAATTGAGACTGACTTCTCTATTCAGAGGTTTATTTCATTATTATCATGGAAGAAAACATGGTAACATGCAGGCAGACATGGTGATGTAGGAGCTGAGAGTTCTACATCTAGATTTGCAGACTGCAGAAAGAGGAACGGAAAGAGAAACTGGTCTTTGCTTGAGTATTTTCATCCTCAAAGCCCTCACTTTCTCCAACAAAGTCACCCCTATTGTAACGAGACCACACCTCCTAATAGTCACACTCCCCCTGAGCCTATAGGGGCCATTTTCACATTTTTTTTCAAACCACCACACTCCCTTTTTCAAATACCAAAATCCCCTGGTATTTCTTGTGATCATGATATTTTACAGTGTCTTGGAAACCATAAGACACGCAGTAATAGAGCTTAGCATCTGCAAGACCCTAGGATAGATCCTTAGTAGCAACAGGACTCTAAAACAAAACCACTTCTGTGTGTTTGTCTGTGCATGTGTGTATGTGTGTAGCATATACATGCAATTCTGATGAATAAATTGCTCCAATTAGAATGATCTTCTTAAATTATGTAAGTTTTTAATATGAAGCTTAAATAATGAACTATTTTTTATTGTGAAATGCACTGGTAAATTTTAAAAAATGTGGATTCTTTTAAGAAGCAGTTACAATAGCAGATCATGAATTTTGTTGATATTCATCTCTCTCATCCATCTTTTTTCAAATTTTCTAATTTTTTATTTATTATTTTTCCATTTTACATACCAATCACAGTTCCCCATCCCTATCCTTCTTCCACTCCCATAACTTACCATCCTCCATCCACTCTTCAGAGAGGGTAAAGCCTTCCCTGGGGAGTCACCAAAGTCCAGCATACAAAGGTGAGGAAGGACCAATCCTTTCCCCGGTGTATCAAGGCTGAGCAAGGTATCCTGTCAAAGGGAATGGTCTCCAAAAAGCTAGTTCATGCATCTGGAATGACTCATCATCCCACTGTCAGCCCTCTCCCCCTAGCAGATTCAGCCACATAACTATCACCAACATCAGATGGTCTAGTGCTATAGGAAGTCTTATAGCCAGTGGTTACCGGCCCACTGGAGCGTGTCCTCTTATCCTATTTATACGGATGTAAAGCATGTATCCAGCCTCTTTTCCATCTGTGGGATTCAGTTTCTGATCTCCGTTCCAGCAGAGGACTCTGATTTGTGAGTCTACCCCTAAATAAAAAACTGTCTTTTTCTCAATTCTGAGCTAGTGTGGAATTACCTTTAAGCATCCTTCTTCATCTGGTGCCCAATGTAGATTTAGAGCCGGAAGGACGCCATGGATGCAGTGCTGGAGATAGATGTGCTGAAACTTTGCTGGTAGGCTACTTTGCATGGTGATGCACAGACTAATAGAAATTGGTTAAATTAAGATGTAAGAGTTAGCCAATAAGAAGCTAGAGCTAATGGGCCAAACAGTGATTTAATTAATACAGTTTCTGTGTGGTTATTTTGGGGCTAAGCTATCTGGGTGGCAGGGATGAACAGGTGGCCTCCTGCAACAGGTCTAGTTGGGTCAAATATGGATTCTCTGGAGTCAGCCCAGGATCTATAAGCTATCACTAGTTTGTGTAGCTGTTTCTGTGGTTTTCCTCATTGTGACTTTGACCCTGCTTGCTCAAGTGATCCCTCCTTCTTTTCTTCAACTGAACTCCAGAGGCTTAACCTAGTGCTTGGCTGTGGGTCATTGCATCTAATTCCATCAGTTACTAGATATAGGTTCTATGATAAAATTAGGGTAGTCACAAATATGATTACATGGGCAGGCCATTTCAGACAGATGCCCTCTCCATTATTCCTATGAGTTTTAGCTGGGGTCATCCTTGTGGACTCCTGGAAATTTTACTAGCACCAGGTTTCTCTCTAACCCCATAACGGCTCCCTCCTTCAAGATAACTCTTTCATTGCTCTCCCCATCTGTTCTTCACTGAACTTGGCTTTCTCAAGCCCTCTTGTTCCCATCCCCCATCTCCTCTCTGCTACCCCACTTCCCAGTTTACCCAGAAGATTTTAATTATTTACCCTTCCTGGAGCACTCAATGTTGGTCCCTCTTAGGGTCCTCCTTTTTACTTAACTTCTCTGGTTTTGTGGATTGTAGTCTGATTTTCCTTTGCTTTAAGTCTAATATCCACTTATGAGTGAATACATAGCATGTTTGTCTTTCTGGGTCTAGGTTACCTCACTCAGGATGGTTTTACTAGTTACATGTATGTGCATGCAAATTTCAAGATGCTATTGTTTTTTAATACTGAGTAATATTCCATTGTGTAAATACACCTCATTTTCTTTATACATTCTTCATTTCAGGGATTTCTAGATCGTTTCCAGGTTCTGGCTTTTACAAATAATGCTGCTATGAATGGAGTTGAGCAAATTTCTTTGTTTTATGATAGAGCATTCTTTGAGTATATGCCCAAATGGTATTGCTGTGTCTTGAGGTAGACTGATTCCCAATTTTCTAAGAAACTGCAATACTGATTTCCAAAGTGAATGTACAAGTTTGCACTACCACCAGCAATGGATAAATTTTCCCCTTAATCTATATCCTTTCCAGCATAAGCTGTCATTGTTTTCGATCTTAGCTCTTCCGACAGATGTAAGATGGTATCTCAGAATTGTTTTGATTTACATTTCCCTAAGGATGTTGAGTAGTTCCTTAAATGTCTTTTGGTCATTTGAATTTCTTCTGTGGGTAACACTCTTTTTAGAACTGTACCCCATTCTTTAATTGAATTATTTAGTATTTTGGTGTCTAGTTTTTTGAGTTATTTTATATTTTGGAGATCAGCCCTTTATCAGATGTAAGGTGGGTGAAGAATTTTTCCCATTCTTTCAGCTACTGTTTTCTCTTATTGACCATGTCCTTTGCCTTACAGAAGATTCTCAGTTTCAGGAGGTTACATTTATTAACTTTTGATCTCATTGTCTTTACTACTGGTGTTATATTTATGAAGTGGTCTCCTGTGCGCCTGCATTCAAGGCTAGCTTCCATTTTTTTCTTCTATCATGTTCAGTGAAACTGGATTTAATATCTTTGATCCATTTTTACTTGATTTTTGTGCATAGGGATAAATATTAATGTACCTGCATTCTTCTACATGTCAGTATCCAGTTATGCCAGCACCATTTTTGAAGAGGCTTTCTTTTTTCATTATACAATTTAGTCCCCTTTGTCAAAAATCAGGTATTTATAAGCCTATGGATTAATATCAAGTTATTCCATTTGATTCCATTGATCTACCTGTCTGTTTTTATACCAATACCAAGATTTTTTTTCATATAGCTCTATAATAGAGCTTGAATTCAGGGATGGTGATGCCTTAAGGTGTTCCTTTATTGTACGGAATTGTTTTGGTTATAATGCTTTTTTCCTATATGAAGTTGAATTGTTCTTTTGAGGTCTGTGGAGAATTATGTTGGGATTTTGATGAAGATTTAAATGAATCTGTAGATTGCTTTTGGTAAGATTGCCATTTTTATTATGTTGATGGTACTCATACAAAAACATGAGAGCTGTCCATTTTCTGATATCTTCTTCAATTTCTTTCTTTAGAGATTTATATTTCTTGTCATATATGTCTTTCAGTTGTTTGGGTAGAGTTATCCCAAAATATTTTATGTTATTTGTGGTTTTTGTAAAGGATGATATTTCTCTGATTTCTTTTTCAGCCCATTTATCATTTATATATAGGAGGGCTACTGATTTTAACAATTAACCTTTAGTATGATCTAATTATTATCAGATGTCCATGAGATCCAGTCTATGATCATGATTTGAATAAAAAGTACATCATTCTTTGAATTCAGGTATGTCAAATAGAGAATCATAAGTGTCTAGTATAATTCTTAAATAATTGTTAGATACACAAATAGTGATATTGGGAAAATTAAGTTAAATATCCAAAGCCTGCATTGTTGACTGCTTTCCTCTTATTTTAATAAGGAATATGTGATTTAAAAAATGTGGCCTAACTGAACTCAGATCTCTGACACAGTAAATATGTTTAAAAATCATTAAAAATATAGCTTGACACATGATACAATAACATGCTTATAATGTTAAGAATATTCGATAGGTAATGCATTTCATATATCTAAACTGAAATTTATAGGTGCCCAATATCATACACTGTGGTTTGTGAGTTGCTTACCCTTGTGCTTTGAGGCTATCTGGTTTCAATCGCAACATCACAAGACAGGTTTGTTTTATACATCAGTAGCCGGGCCTGATGGTTAACCTTGACAGAGAAGTACCTTGGAAACTAGGGAATTTTCTTAGACTATAAATTGAGGGAAGAAGAACTGTGAGTGCAATGAGCACCATTTAATGGGCTGGAAGCCAACATGTCAAAAAGGGTAGTGGGGGATGGGCAAGGCAGGTATTGCAGATATTCTCTCTCAGCTTCATGGCCGTCATAAAAGAAATGAGCTCTTGGTTTCACAATATGTCCCTTCTATGAAACTCTGTCTCGTTAAAGTCCAGAGGTAAATATATAACCCGGTGACCATGGACTGAAATTCATAACATGAGCCACATCTATTTTTGTTATCTCTTAAGTCATTCTTTCATGTGTTTGTAACAGGGAAGAGAGTCTCACTATCACACCATGGAAAAGAGCAGAATTTGCAACATAAAACATTGAGTATAACAAATGTTTGTCATTTTTCATCAATTAAATTGAAAACATAAACATGGATTAAACTCAAGTCAAGCACCATCTGTAAAAGGGAATTAAGATATTCACCTGGCAAGAGCTATGAAGTGCACAAATGTCCTTGTTTTGTGTTCTAACATGAATAGTGTCTAGCTAGGACTGCCATATTTTTATAACAGTGTGCATATCTGCATGTGCCAAACTGTAGTAAAATAATAAAATTATTCAACATTTGAATCAATGAAAAGTTGGGTTATACAACTTTTTGAAATTGTATTCAAAGATCATACAACCAAACACTATTTAATGAATCTATTTTCTCTAGATAGAATCCATCTTCCTTTCTAGCATATCTATGCTCTCTGTCCTTCTTTTCTTTTCCTTAAGTATTTACTGGATAGTAACAGCCAACACTGAAATTTAATAATTATTCATAAGTCAGGAGGAATGTTTTTTTGGAAAGCTTGCAAGTGGACTGCTCTGTTCCATAATCACAGGCAGCTGGATAAGTTTATCCCAGAGGATATTAGCATGTAAGTTTTTCAAGGCAGCACCTGAAAACTTACTCAAATATCTCCTACATTTTTCAAACAGTGCATTGTTTGAGTTTTGTCTGTAATTTTAATAATCTTAAGCTCTATGCCCTTGTGTTAAAAGTTGATGAACGTGAAAGAGTATCTGAAAGAATTTCTTATTCACAAGTTACTGACATACTAGCATATCACTTTCAGAAGTTTATCTTCCTATTGACCGCAGTTATAACTCTGAAAGTCTTATATAGCATTATGACTATCTATTGCTCTGTGTGCTCAAAAGGACTTTCATATTTTACAAAGTAGTGCAACATAGTTCACATGAAACAATATTAAGACAGTTTCTGATTAAAACTCTGTAAATTAATAGTTATATAATTTGGACAAAATATTCTCATTTGTTTGTGCTTTGGTTTTCCTATTTATAAAACACTGTTTGACCTTATGAAATATACTCAAGAAAAGGTCTATTTCTATTTTTATTGTTTACTTTGTTTTTTGTAAATCATGTGGATAACATTCTTTGTACTTTGGGAAGAGATTTAAACAATAAACTTGTCTAAGTTAATTTATCTCATTCTATTAAGAAATAACATTAAGTTTCATTTGTGAGTTAATTTATTTGTTGACTACATAACATGTTCTCTGATGAATGGTTTTGTTTATAGTATATATTGAAGTTTTTCAGTTTTAGTGTATTAAAAGAATCCAAATTTGAACAGTACTCCAACCAATGCTATACTTTTCTTGGTGTTGCCTTATAAAATGTGTATTGCTAATGTTGCTCTTTTTCTTCTTATATTTCTTCAGCAGATATTTTTTAAATATCACTCATTTATTGTAACAAATTAGGTCAGCACAATGAATAACAAGGCCAGTTCAAGAATAACAACTATACTTTAATGACTATAATGGGAAAAACTCATGCTACAAGAGTGGGAGGTCCGACTTCTTATATATATGGTGGGCACCATGCAGAGAGGGTGTGCACCTTAATTCTCCCAGGTTTTCCTCCTCTACTGCAGGTAGCCACACCTTAATTAGATGGGATTGGTTGATAGGGTTTCCCCATCATCTCCCCCTTTTGTCTAAACAAGATCAATCCAAACCCAATACAACTACATTCAATAGGAACAGATACCAAATATAAAATTACAAACAATAAACAATATAAAACAAGGAATGCATAACAAAAGTTTTACTAAACATTCTATTTCAAGGAGTCTAAATATTGCATTGAAATTAAGCTTAGCTAAATCATGAGGAAGGTAACTATAATTATCTAATCTTCAACTCCATCAATGATCTGAGAAGGGAAACAATATTACTTGAGTGAACAGGAAGTGTAATTGAGAAACTTCCAAAATGTGCAATAAATGACAGAGACAACTGACTACCTGGGCAAATACCCAAAGTCTCATTTGCAATGTTGAAGCAACCAACTTTGGCTAAGGCCTAACATAACTGACATACCATTTTCAAAGGCAAGAAACTTTTCAAAACGATCTTACCCTGTCTTGGCAGGATATGACAGTCCTGTTTTATCCATTTACGGATACTCTGTATCTCTGACAGTGATTGAGGTATGGGCATTTCTTTGTCCAAAGGCCAGTTCTGCCAAGAAGAAAAGCTCCAGGTAGAGTGTTTTTGGTACTCAACATTCTCTTGCCAAAAGTGATTGTGTCTCATTACCACAGAACTCTAAGTTAGATTAAAGGCCATTTTCTACAGCTCTTTGAAGAGGTTGAAGATTATCTATCTATACTGAATATAATCTCTGTGTATCTTAAGAACCTAATTAGTCTAATTATAAATATGACAAAAATAGATGACTATTGATCTATAATTCTCAATACCTACCTAACTTTAAAGACTGAGACAATAAACAACTGTGCAATAAATGAGGACAATGACGTTCAAATGTAAACAATGTATAAGTATCTTGATCAGAGGTAGTAATGTATATTGTGATATGGTATAGATAGATAGATATTTATCTATATATATATACAATGTTTTAAACAGAGGTAGAAGCATGCATGCATACAATATTTAATATAATCTAACTGTATATCAATATGCAAGAATCAATACCAATATAATTGTCTAAAAACAAAAACTCACAAATACCAATCTATTATCCCATCATTCAATTATCCCTCTTTTTTTTTTTCAAAAAGATCCCTGAGCCTATAAAATTCCTCCCCATCACTCAACCATATACCAATTATAATCAACCCCTAAATGATGTCCCTAAACCTGAGGGCAAACTTTTCTGGGAGAGGGGATGTCATCCTCTAAAATTGCTTCCAGCTGTCATGGGGGTGACGTTCTTTCTAGGGGATCCTGTTACAGTAAATGATGGATAAATTCCAAGATTAACATTTGGCTTGATAAAATTGTAAATAGTCTCTGAGTATTTTGTGGAGGTCTGGCCAGAAAGTTGTAAAAGATGTGCACCATTTTAGCTAACCAAGTTGGAACCGTCTTGTGCAGCTGGTATTCAAAACAGGTCTTGTAGTAGCTCTATCAGCATCATGACGTCATATTAACCAGGTGCAGTTGTTG
This sequence comes from Ondatra zibethicus, assembly GCA_004026605.1. Taxonomy (NCBI): domain Eukaryota; kingdom Metazoa; phylum Chordata; class Mammalia; order Rodentia; family Cricetidae; genus Ondatra; species Ondatra zibethicus. The sequence continues at coordinate 29,079 of PVIU01013890.1, read as the reverse complement.
TTGTGGGGCCCCATCTTCATCCTGGAAACTTCAAAGATTATTGTAGGAAAATTTATTGTTTATTATGGAAAACTTAAGCATTATTTATATAGTCGACATATATATTCAATGAAAGGTATGATAAAGACAAAAATAGATGCAAAGAAAGGCAAAGAAGTTTTATAAGTCATGTTTTCCTTCTGTCTCATATCATGGTTCTTGGCACAAGACAAAAACTCTGGGTTGTCTCTTAACAACAGGCTTGGAATTAGAGAGGGACTGAGCCAGAGTCCAACTCCAAGACCAGCTCTATATATTTATGACTATAAATACATATATATATATATATATATATATATATGTATGTTTTGAAAATTTTCACTTACAGAACCTATATGATTTTCTTGCTGATCCATATTGGGCTGTAAATTGTTTCCATCTGTCAGTATTCAAATGTCCAGGGTCCCGTGAATTTTTTGAAGATGAGTGTTTTCCTGAGGAGATAAGAACAGAACCCTGCCCCCATCCTATATGCTTTTCTTACCACCTGTATGATTATCATCATTGTGGATGAGCTGTCATTTCTCCTTTCCAAGAGGTTTCTCCTCTTCAAACCGAACCTTTATTAATTTCTATGGTATCCATAATTTTTCTTCTCCTGTGGAAACAAGAATAAAACCCCTTCCCCAATGGAGCATGTTTCCTGGCTTCCATTGCAAGGTCAGGACATCCTTGAAATAAACTGGTTGATTTAATTCAGCAGACTTTTCCATTATCCAATGTCTTTCTGCTGCCATTGTCCCTTTCTCATTAGCGTTAAGAAAATTTAAGGTTAATAAAGCATTATGTAATCTATTTCTAGGGAGCATTTCCACCCCTTTCTGCTTGTGTAACATATCCTTTATAGTTTGATTTGATCTTTCTATAACTGCTTCACCTGTAGGATTGTGTGATATACCTGTAACATGCTTAATATTATAATAAGCAAAAGACTGTTTCATTTTCCTAGAAACATAAGCTGGACCATTATCTGTCTTTATTTTTGCAGGTATACCCATGATGGCCATAATTTCTAATAAATGTACGATTACTGAATCAGCTTTATCTGAGCGTAAAGCAGTTGCCCATTGAAAACCTGAATAAGTGTCAATGGTGTGGTATACATATTTTAATTTGCCAAATTCTGCAAAGTGGAACACATCCATCTACCAAATTTCATTCCTTTGAGTACCCTTTGTGTTAGTCCCTGCAGGTAGTGGTGTTTGGTTATAGAAAGAGGAAGTAGGGCATCTCTTTATAATCTCTTTAGCTTGTTGCCACATTATAGAAAATTATTTCTTTAATCCTTTGAAGTTGATGTGATTTTTTTATGAAATTCAGAGGCCTGCAGCACAATTCCAATCAATAATTGATCAATTTCTGCATTACCTTGTGCTAGAGGACCGGGCAGACCCATATGGGATCAGATGTGTGTTATGTACATAGGGCAAAACCTATTCCTGATCAGGTCTTGCACCTAGATAAACAATGAAGTCAGTTCTGTATCACCTGGTATAAATTCAGTGGTTTCAATATGCAAGATAACTCTTTCTGCATTTTGTGAGTCAGTACTATATTAAGAGGCTCTTTAAAATCCCTTAGCACCATGAGAATGGCATATAATTCTGCCTTCTGGACAGAATAATAAGGGCTTTGTTCCACCTTACTCAATTCGTCTGATTTGTATCTTGCCTTCCCTGATTTATTAGCATCAGTATAAAATGTGTGGGCTCCAGTTATTGGAGCATCACATATGATTCTAGGAAGAATCCAGAAAGTTCTCTTTATAAGGTTAAGCCTATCACTTTTGGGATAGTTACTATTAATTTCCCCACCACCCAAAAAAAAAAAAAATAGCACAAGCTCTTTGCCATGGTTCATTGTCTTCCCATAACTTTTTTATCTCATCAGTAGTTAAAGGCACTATAATTTCTGCTGGATCTATGCCTGCTAGTTGACAAAGTCTCAATTTACTTTTACAATTAATTTAGAGACTTTTTCCACATAAGTTTTTAATTTTTTACTTGGTTTATGTGGTAAAAGATCCATTCTAAAATAATATCATCTCTCTGCATTAAAATTCCTGTAGGAGAAATTCTGGAAGGCAATATGACAAGAATACAACTAAGATTTGGATTCACCTATCCACATGTGCCTCCTGTAATTTTTCCTCATCCATTGTCAGTTCCTCTTCTACTACTTCAGCTGTTAATTCTCTGGGACTATTGAAGTCTTTATCACCATCTAAGGTTTTGTTTAAATGAATTATTATATCAGGTATTATCCCTACAGCCAGTTGTAGGCTGGAGATGTCTCCTAACAATCTTTAAAAGTCATTAAGAGTCCGTAACTGGTCTCTCCTAATTCATGCCTTTTGTGTCCTAATTTTCTGTAAACCTAGGTAATTGACAGAATCTCCTCTCTGTATTGTTTCAGGAGCAATCTGCAATCCCCATTTAGGTAAAACTACATTTACTTCTTCAAACATTCTTTCTAAAGTTTCCATGTTTGAATCAGATAGCAAAATATCATCCATGTAATGGTAAATTATAGACTTAGAAAATTGCTTACATATTTTTCCAATGGTTGATTTACAAAATATTGACACAGGTTGAGGCTATTGAGCATTCCCTGTGGAAAGATAGTACAGTGGTACCTCCTAGTAGGCTGAGAATTATTATAGGTAGGCACTGTGAAGGCAAACTTTTCTCTATCTTTTTCTTGTAATGGTATAGTGAAGAAACCATCCTTTAAACCAATAACCATGAGAGGCCAGCCTTTTGGTAACAGAGAGGGCAGGGGAACTCCCGTTTGCAAGGGGTTCCAGGTTGAATAGCCTTGTTGATAGCTCTAAGATCTGTCACCATTCTCCATTCCAGATTTTTTCTTAACAACAAATACAGGAGAATTCCAAGGGCTGGTAGATTCTTCTATATGTTGAGCATCTAATTGCTCTTGTACCAGCTGTTCTAAAGCCTGCAACTTTTCCTCAGCTAAAGGCCATTGTTTAACACATATTGGCTTCTCAGTCAACCATTTTAAAGGCAGGGCTCTTGGTACATCTGAAGAGTTATCAATTGCTTTGTGTTCTTGTACAGCCCGAATGGCCGGTGTTCGTCATCTGTAATATCTTGTAATATTTTCCATAGAAACATAAGTTTTAGGGGCTGCAGGAATGTTAATCTGGGTATTTCATTACTGCAATAGGTCATTACCCCACAAATTCACTGCAATATTGACTATATACAGCCTTAGTTTTCCTATTTGCCCTTCTGGCCTTATGCACTCAACCCATCTCATGCTTTGTCTTACCCGAGATAGTGTTCCAATTCCTATGAACTGAATATCTACCTCCTGAAGAGGCCAATTCGGATGCCAAGATTCTGGAGTAATGATACTTACATCTGCACCCGTGTCTAATAAGCCTTCAATAAAAATGCCATTTATACACACTTTTAGCTTTGGTCTTTGTTCATTTATGGAGGTCTGCCAGAATATGTGTTTTCTCTGTCCCACCAGAGTGCTAGACTCATTCTCCACATTTATTTCATCATTCAGATCATTATTGCTTTCGATAGTAAGCATGGGATCTTCTGATTTTCCTGACAAGACATGTTCTCCACAGTAACAGGAAATGACTGGACGACATTCGTCATGGTGGTCTGCGAAAGGCCCCCCACAGCATTTCCCAATGGTATCGGGTTGCCTTGTCTATTTCTTGTTGACCTACATTCATTAGTCCAATGTCGGCCTGTGCCACATCTCCTACATAAACCTGAAGGCTGAGTCCTCCTATTCCTGTCATTCCCAGAAGAGGCATTATTCCTGGAAATCCATTGTCTACAATCCGTTCTCATATGTCCCATTCTACCACAATTAAAATATTTGGTATTTTGATGTCTCCTCTTACCATTGGAGATTGCTTCTCCTACCCATGCTTCAGTACCATAGTCAAGTGTCTCAACATTCATTGTATGCAAGACCCATTCATCAATGGGTGTTGATCTGATCTTTAAAGGCCCCAGGATCCTTTTGCACTCTAAGTTGGCATTCTTATAAGCCAAAGATTCAATTATTATATGTCTAGCTTCTGGGTCAGTTATCCCTATTTGTACAGCCCTGGTTAGTCTTTGCAAGAAGTCACTAAAGGTTTCTCTCTGACCCTGTTTAACCCTGAGATATGATTCTACTCTCTGTCCTGGTTCCTGGACCCTGTCCCAATCCTTTAAAGCTGCTATGGTACATACAGACAGGGTGTAGTCATCATAAAGAGCTTGATCCTGAAGATCATAGTAAAGTCCATCACCTAGAATTTGATCTAGGGAAATCTGAGTTCCTTTCGCTCTTTCCTGTTGCTCTAAAATCCTTGCTTCCTCTTTAAGAAAGCATCTCCAGTGTGATTGCAGTCCATTTTCTAGAACAGGTGAGATTAACTGAACCCAATCGGGAGGTGTGGCTTTGTTACCAAAAGCCGGGTTTTGACCATCTCTCTAACAAAGGACAAATGTAGTCCTCAAGTCACAATTGCTTGTTTAATTTCTTATAAATCATTCATACGTACGGGCTCCCATGTATATTCCTTGATAACCTTAGGGTATTTGGAGCCTGACACTTTTTCTGATGTTATTACTGGAAAAGCAGGTAGAACTCTGGGGAAACTATCCCAATGAGTTTTACGTACTGACAAAGTTAAATTTTGCCTTTTTACCTTTTGCTCCTGGTCACCAAAGTCTATAATTTCCTCAATCTTTTCAAATCTGTTTATCACTGCCTTTTGCAAAGTCTGGATCTCTGGTCCAGTATTCTGCTCTAATGCCCTCATTGAGGATTCTAAGGCATGAAGTCTGTCCATTAGAGATAATGTCTCATCCTTGGACATAATCTTCATTGCATGAGTATTAACTTCTTGCAGAGACATTCTATCAGTCAATCTGTCATACCCCTTCAACAGAGTCCGATTAATACAATAGTGCAAATTCTCTCAAATAATGTTTGAGCACCCATTGTCATGGACTGAGTTATATGTGCCAAATCAGCTGTTTCCTTCTCCGGAATGCTAAATCTCTCTTTAAATGAATTACTATCAGACTGTACCTTTTCCGAATATATCTCAGTTGACTGAATCCTGTTAAGTAAAGTCCTAATATCCTCCTTAAGACGTGAAATCTCTTTTTGGAAAAGTTTGGTATCAGTCTGGACCATTTCTAAAAGCAGCTCATTTGACTAAGTTTTGGTTTTTAAAGTGTTTGTATTGTCCTGTAGGTGTATGACCTCCTCTTTAAGGAGCTTGGTAGCAGTTTGAATCGTGTTTAAAAGTACCTCAGCTGACTGAAAAGTGTTAGTTAAGCTGGTCGTGTCCCTCTTTAGATCTCCAATTTCTTTTATAAGAAGCCTGGATTCAGTCTGTAAAGACTGCATCATCTTCCTATTGTCAAACCATATTTTTAAGAAAAAAAATATATAGGACAAAACCAAACCCTTGCAATAGCAGTATAGGAGGTATATCATATGCATATTGTAACACCTCACCCATGGTGTAAGTGAAAAGGCTTTGAAACCTGGGACGGTTAGATTGTCTGACATATTGTCCTTTTCTCAAATCTCACCTTCAGTGTAATCAATTGGAGTAGGTGCAATAACCACTGCTTGCCAGTAGGTGTCGCAGTGCACTTGAATTCACGTGCTCGGTTTAGATCTGAATTTAGGTGGAATAGGCTGAAAAATACACTCAAATCAAGAAGTTTTTTAGTATAAATCACAGACCGTGTACTCTGTGAAGGTCTGTGGCTATTCAATATCTCCCGCTCCCGTGGCAGGGTCTGATGCAGGGTCTGCAGCAGGGCCTGTGGCCACAGAACTGTGCCAGAAAAGTGCAAGGGAATGGCCTTTGCCCGCAGTGGCAGCAGCGGTGGAGCTGGGCTGGATGTGCAGAACTGAGTGGCGATGGATCAGGAACACCAAGGAGGGTGGGGGGGGCAATTGGTGGCCAGGGGGAGCTGCGTGGGCAGCTGGGGGGAGCTGGGACAGTCTATGCCCAAATGAATGCAGCATGGCCGTGGCTGGCCAGAGATCCCAGTGGCCTCTCTGCACAGCGGCAGATGGCCAGAGTCTCAAGAGGCTCTATAAGCCCCATGAACCGGGCACCAAGTGTAATGAATTAGGTCGGTATGATGAATAACTAGGCCAGTTCAAGAATAACAACTATACTTTAATGACTATAATGGGAAAAACTCACGTTACAAGAATGGGAGGTCCTACTTCCTATATGTCCAGCAGGCACCATGCAGAGAGGGCACACACCTTAATTCTCCCAGTTTTTCCTCCTCTGCTGCAGGTAGCCATGCCTTAATTATATGGGATTGGTTGATAGGGTTTCCCCATCAATTTATTTCACAATTTCATAAGAAATCTATATTTCATGTTTATTGACTCCTTTGATAAAGTCTATTCCTGGTACTATTCCTATCTTTCAGACAAGAAAACATGGAACTTGAAATATTTTTATTTCCTCATGAACAAAATTAGTTGGTGTCAAAGCCAGTGTTTACATACAGGGGGATCCTATTCCCAATGCAAACCATTAGCCATCATGTTTAATCACCAAAACATTTTGACAAAATTTGGGGGAAATTTTATTTTTTAAACTTAAAAATTATATAAATTACTGTTAGGAGGACATCTAAGTCTACTCATTTGTATTAGACACAACAAATTTATTAACTATTTTCTTTAATTCAGAGACATGTTAAGCAATTAAACATATTAAATTAAATTGTCTTACCAGAACATTAATAATAGCTTTTTAAAAAAATGTGTGTGATAAGACTATTGATAATAATAATTTAATGACACAGTGCTTTTAAAATGTACCCCATGAGCTGGTCAGTGGTGGTGCATGCTTTTAAGTCCAGCACTCAGAGTAGATCTATATGAGTTTGAGACCAGCCTAGTCTACAAAGTGAGTTCTAAGACAGACGAGAATGTTATATAAAGAAACTTGTCTCAGAAAAATAAGAAAAAATGTATCACAAGAAACACATAAGGGTTACAAAGCATAGTTATGGGTTTGTGAAGTAGGAGCCCAATTGTTTGTTTCCTGGCTGCCCAGACTCTCAAAATAATCACACAGAAACTGAATTATTTAAATCACTGCTTGGCCTATTATCTCTAGCTTCTTATTGGCTAACTCTTACTTCTTAATTTAACCCTTTTCTATTAATCTGTGTATCACCACGAGGCTGTGACTTGCTGGGTAAAGTTCTGGCATCTGTTTCTAATGAAGCTACATGGCTTCTTTCTGACTCTGTCTCCTTCCTCCCAGCATTCAGTTTAGATTTCCCCACCTACCTATATTCTTCTCTACGCTGGCCTAAGACAGTTTCTTTATTAACCAATGGTATTCACAGCATAAAGTAGGGAATCCCACATCAGGTCTGTGATCAAATACCTGGTTACTTCTATCCCTTCATTGACTTCTATAATGTAAAAGAACAAATTGTTTTTTAATTAAAATTTAAAGTCTTTCAACAGACAAATCTCATCCCATAATCTAAAATTTGATTCAGTAGAAAACTGTTGAGGACCGGCCTAACAAAAACACTTCTTACTAAGGTAGGAGCAAGGAAAAATGAAGACACAAACCATAAGACAGTATCAGGAGGGAGTTTCAGGGATTATTGAGATCCTGAAATCACCCACTTTTATTTTCCACATCTTTTATACCTAGTATAAACTGGGGGAGAAGGTAACAAAAGACTTGACTAACATTATACAAGAGGTGAACTTATACAGTCGTTGTTGCCTAGGTAGTGAGAATACACAAGTCACATATACTCAAGTACACTTGGTCACTAGGCAGAAAACAACCCCTCCCCAGGTGTCCTCATAGTTACAGTGGAAGAAACAGAAGTGCACTGGCCTATCCTGGCTCCCTGTGAGGATAGCATAAGCATTCTTAACTTCTAAAGGGGGCCAGGCAGCTGTCACCTGAGCTAGAAGGTGGATTAAGCTTTGTTATTTCCCAAACTCTCTGACCAGAAGATAAGGTGGGAAATGGGCTTGCATTTCTTGGCCCCCACAGAAAACAGTATTAAACAGTACCCTGATTCTTGTCTTTCTGAACAATATATCTGAGAAAATGGTAATCCACAGCATTCTTCATCTTAATGGGGGAGACTTGGGATCTGTGAACTGTTTTGAAATGTTGAATTTCCCAACTTAATTCCCACTCTCTGACTCATCTTATAACTAGTAAATATGGTGACAATCACAAGGCTTGTGATACACATCCATAAGATATCATCTGCTGATGGCTGTGCTCCAGAAAGTGTACAAACACACTGACACTGTTCAATAATAGTAAGCATAGCATTGTTTAAGACATCATATTGCACACTTGCAAATAGACAAAGAGGTATTCATAGATAAAAGTGTTGATACAGAAAGCATAGTGAAAATATGTCTGATATTCAATCAATTCAAATGCAGTCATGAGCAAAAACAAATAAAAAGTGTCACACACATATTATTGTTCTACACAAACAAAAAATGTTACCACTCCTCAAAAGTATGACAATGTTTTCTGGAGAGCAGTGATCAGACAATGACTTGTGCAAGCAAGAAGTTCAATAAATATATGTTCAGTGAAAAAATAGAAGAAATAAATTGCTATGTATTTCACACACACACACTACTGACAGATTAGTCATAAAGTCTAGAAATGACAGAGCTACCTTCATATTCAATCAGTGTGGGACAACCTATTACTGTTTCAGCACTACCTGTCTGTATAGTTTCAATCATTGTCAGTAACAGCAACTTATTACTGGAAACCCTTTATAAATAAAACCTAGTAGAAAAATTTAGAGTCTTGGTTTTAGATATTTGTCCTTTGTGAAATATTTTCATAAAACTTCATACATCCGTCACATATACTTTTTTTTTACACATTCAATAACATTGCCCTAATTGTTCATAGGACTGGAACTCTGTTTCTTTGAAACCAATCTCTGATTTAAAGGGAATTAGTTATTTTTATTTATTTAAATTCCTCTTTTTCCCACAATATTATATTACTGGTAATAATATCCCTGTTATTTTCTATTACTATATACTTTTGCTATATCCTGCTTCTCTTTGTTATTCCTTTCTCTCTCACAATATTATTTTTTAACAAAAGTTTTTGAAAATATTTGTGATTAACATGACATTTGTAGAATGCTGATTTTGGCATATTTGCTTCTGTCATTTTGTCCTACTTCAATACCTTATGGTTGAGCTCATAATACAAATAAATGATGTGCCACTCCGCAACCCACAAGCTTTTCTACCCTTCTGAAGCCTGGCTGAATTTTTGAGACTCCTTGGTATCATCTAGAAGTTGTTCTGCTTTCCTATACTGTTGACAATTTCAGTAATTCAATCTTTTTTATCTTATTTTTAGATACAGGGTTTCTCTGTAGCATTGGAGCCTGTTCTGGAACTAGCTCTTGTAGACCAGGCTGGCCTTGTACACACAGAGATCTGCCTGCCTCTGCCTCCCGAGTGCTGGGATTAAAGGTGTGCGCCACCACCATCCAAAAAATCTTGCATTGCATGTTTGTCCACCCGAACTAGTCATCTATAGGAAAAACCTCAATTGATTGTCCATTTCATCAATTTAGGAGACAGAAACACTAACACCCACTTCCTTTAAATAGATTCAGTCAACATAAAGGTGTCCCATAGAATGTGTAAGCATAGTCTCTAGTTTATATTAGTCCTAGTCCCACTACTATTTGAAAATATTATTGTTTCTGTGTACATAACTTAACCCTCTCTTAATCCTTTCTCCTGCCTTTGCTCTTTATATCTTAAGTTAACCTTTAACATTCCTCTAAAGCACCTAGACTATGAGAATCATACTATATGAACAATACATATTACTTGAGTTTATGTTGCATACATATTTCAATCATGGATTTTAAGTAGGGGCAATAAGCTTTCTGGTGTACTTCAGGATCACTCAGTTCTCTCTGTAAATGTTAAAACAGAAGAGCACCAGGTTATATATTTACACATATTCATCCTGTATCTACAGTAATGATCAACATTCGTTAGGTTACAAATGAATGGGTTACTGGAACCCATAACATAGATATCTTTATATTTCAAGCCCTACTGCCTTACTATTGTATTTGGTTAAAAAACAGACAAACAAACAAACAAACAAAAAAACAGTGTTAATATAAATTACTTACTCCAAAGCTGAGTTTCTTCTTTCTTGATGCTGATGATAGGACCAGAAACAGGTGAATCCTTGAAGCTCCCTGTACAGCAAATCTAGGAATCCAGGCTATTGTGGGCTCACAAGTACAATGACATTTATTTGTTACTATTAAAAATAAATTAAAGATGAGCAGTGGTGGCGCACACCTTTAATCCCAGCACTCCTGAGGCAGAGGCAGGCAGATCTCTGTGAATTTGAGGCCAGCCTGGTCTACAAGGGCTAGTTCCAGGACAATTTCCAAAGCAACACAGTAAAACCCTGTCTCAAAACAACCAACAAAATAAAAAATAATTAATTAACCAAAATGAGTAATATTTAACTTTTAATAAAATAACTTACATCTTCCCAATCACTAAAATTTAGATCTAATTAAAGCAGATTGTTAGTATATTACATGTTAACATAACAGGGTACTAAGAATCGTTAATTTGGGACACATTATTATCACAATACATAAGATATGACACCTATTTTTGTTCAAATATTGTCCTATTTGGTTTTCATTCATTCTTTTCCACCTCCAGAATTAATAAAACATCCTTTTAACCAGTTTCTAACTCAGGCCCTTTAATGTATAATATCGTACTCCCTTTTTAATTTCATTTCCTTTTCTAGTCTTACGTATCTTCCTTTGAAGGCAATTTTGAAAGTACTTGAGGTAAGTAAAATTTATCACTTTAAAGCCCTTGTGATATGACATAGTCTCAGTGATAGTCTATTGTTCTTTTTTCTTTGAATGAATTTTGTAGTACAGTTGTAAAAATCTGTCTCCTCTATGATTAGTTGTGATATTACTGACTTTACTGAAGACAGATTTATTCTCAGGCAGCATTGTAACACTACCATGGAAAGCACAAGAAACATGAAATGTGGTTAAGGTCCTCATGCTTTTCCGGGAAGTCAAGTCCTTTTAATTCTAAATGCTCAGCTTCTAGGATCAAACAATAAAATCTAAATTATATTATTTTCAACAATTATGACTCTTATTAATTTGTCAAATAACAACACAGAACACAGTTCTTTAATGGCTCTTGTTTTTCTCTATTTCCTCTATTTAACAAACTTATCCTCTGAGCTCCTAGGTCTCTTCCTTGTCTGATTATGTTGCTATTTACTGTTTTTATTTCCTAGAATATTTATGACTTCTACCTCCCTCATTTACTTTCTCAGGTTTTCTTGTTCATCAAAGTTTCTGCATTATTGGTTTCAAGCTAGTACATTGTTACAATTAATAGAGTTAGTTTTCCCTAAACGTCTTTAGTTCAGTGTTTTTACAGCCTCAAGATTATTGTGCCATAAGCTATTAGTAGCTTCATGCTTTGTTTCTTTTCTTAAAGAGACCTCATGATTTTTAAGGTCCTAGAGGATGCATGGGTTGTATTTATGATACTACTGCTCACTTTGGGCTAGATAAACAGGAGTTATATCAAGAAATGAAATCATGCACTTTAACACTCAGCATAGATATAGAAGTCTAAAGCAGTATCTTTCCTATCAAGGAATATGACTTTGTTATTACTGTATGGATGCCTCATGCCCAGGCACAATGCGTTACAACAAGAATGTCCTGAGAAACTCAAGTCTTGGGTGGAATACAAGGGCTGATTAATTCCCCCAAATTTCTAGAATAATTTGCATCAAAATCTTGTTCTTTTTACCACCAATGAAACTTAACCAATTTCTTACATATAAAACCTCTTATTAAGCCCAAAGACACATTCTCAGCAATAACTCTCTTTCCTGCCTTCTTTAGATACATTTTTAAAGTTTGCTTTAACAATAAACTGGAGGTAACCAGTAGCTTCAGATTGCTATGCCATTGATTATTTGAATTTTAATAAATTGATTAACACTTTTCTTATATTAAACTATTCATCAGGTATGATTTCAACTTTTTTCACACAGCACCATGCTAAAACCATAAAGGTGATGAAAATTTCTAGCATAAAGTAAACACACAATTTTAAATTTGTAAGCAAATTCCAGTTTTTGGTCTTATATACATCACCTTTTTTTGTTGACATAGAACTGAAAGTAGAGAGATGAAATTATAATGTCACTGTTTGTCACCTGGCTTTGTTCTGAACATAAGTTATCTTCTGTTGCTTGTTTCTTTAAAGCTTCAGCTTATTTAAAGCAATCTTGTAAATCACTTCATAGTCTATTTCAGTAGTATTTCCAATTGGGGTTAAATGGTTAATATGCATTTAAAATGTAATCAAGCCCAACACTGATTCATTATCTGGCTCAGTGGTTCTTCAGTTGCTTCAATCATTACCCAGCAGAAAGCATCATCTCATTTCCAGGCTTGTTTGTCATAGGAACAAACCACTAAACAAAGGGAAACCCACATGAACCAAGAAGCTTTAAGCCAGGATTATTCAAGCACTTGTTATACACCTAGCTTTGGAAAGCAATGATCAGAAATAAGCATTGCTTACCGTGTGGGTTTGCTTGCATTGCTTTATCCCTATGTGTGTTAGTCAGGATATATCTCTCAATTATCATTGGTATAAATAATACTAATTATTACATAGGATGCTGTTGCTTCTGAAGGAGATAGGAAAATCAATGGAAGTGATAGGCTTCAATCATTCTATGAATAAACATGAAAATATCTAATTTTCTCAAAAGTAAATAATTTTCTCATGCAGTTTTATTTTGTATCTTCTTGCATATTTTAATCTTGTATCTTTTTTTCAACATGATATTCTTATTATTTGAGATTTTCACATAATGCACCCTGATCACACTCACTTCCTAGTCTTCCCAGGTCTAAGCTTCCCACACTTGTGGCCCTCCCCAACAAATAAAAAGAAGAAGAAAAGATAAAAATCACCAAGTCTAATTTGTTCTGCCCATATAATCACTGGAGCATGGACAAACTCTCAGTGGACAACAAAATAAAGAAAACTGAGTCTCCACCAGCACCCTCGTCAGAAGTCATTAATTATGAAGAGATACATTTCAACATCCCTATCATCATTTTAAGAGTTCTCTTCAATGTTTTTCTGTCTAGACAGTTTTTTTTTGGTGGGGGTGAGGGTGGGGGTTAACACATTGCCTTCTTTATTTTTCTAATTAAGAGTCCACAGTCATCAATACCACTGTAGAGAACTTCTTTGATCTTGATGGTCAGCAGGAACACGGATCATGGACTTCTCTTTCTACATGGTTCCTTGTGATAGTTCTAACCACAGATATCCATATGGCCTCCAGTTGTATCTTCACTTCCAAATTTGAATCTGGCAGCACATACTTTATTTTTGTCCTGTATGATTTTTCCTACAGACTAGAATTAATACTCTGAGCTAAATCTAGTGACTCAGTTCCACCTAGCTTTTTTGACCTGTTTAGGATCCCAGTTTAGCCATACAGTGTAGTAGAAAATGATACTTATATATGTGTTATGATTGAGAAAGGAGATGTGGTCTTATAGTGGTACATTTTTTCTTAATTTTTCATTCTTATCCTATTAAGTAGAAATCATTCAAGCCTTTTACATCTTTATGTATAATATGATGTTTGTATTTATAAATAAAACACTTGAAATGACTGCCTAAGTTTTATCTCAGGTTCATTTGCCCCTGTCAAGGTCTCTACACAGTTACAACTAAAGAACCAACATCAAAGAGCTTTGATGTTAGTAGATCTTCCAAAGTTATGTATGATTCTAATGTGGTAACCCCAAACTCTGGTAGGAAATCAACTCTCACAAACTATTTATGTTCCTTTTTCTGCATCAAATGTAGAGACTGTTTTTTTTTTGTTGTTTGTTTGTTTATTGTTTTCTGAGACAGGGATTCTCTGTAGATTTGGAGCCTGTCTTCGTCTACTCTTGTAGACCAGGCTGTCCTCAAACTCACAGAGATTCCCCTGCCTCTGCCTCCCAAGTTTTGCGATTAAAGGCATGCACCACTGCCATGTAGGAGGAGGGCTGCTTGTTCATTCCATCCACCTGACTATCTTAGACCCAAAATAACCATACAGATACTGTATTAATTAAATCACTGTTTGGCCCATTCTTTCTAGCATCTTATTAGCTGACTCTTACACCTTAATTTAACCCATTTCTATTAATCTGTATATCACCATGAGGTTGTGGCCTACCAGCAAAGTTTCAGCACATCCACCTTTGGCTGTGGATCCATGGTGTCTCCCTGACTCTGCCTCCTTTCTCACAGCATGCCATTTTTTCCCCTGCCTACCTCTGTTCCCCTATATATCTGCTACAGACCCAAAGCAGTTCCTTTATTAACCAATGAAACCAACAATAGACAGAAGGACATTATGTTTCTTTTTCTGCATCAAATGTAGAGACTGATTTTTTTGTTTGTTTGTTTGTTTTTTTGTTTTCTAAGACAGGGTTTCTCTGTTGCTTTGGAGCCTGTCCTGAAACTAACTCTTATAGACCAGACTGGCCTAGAAATCAGAGATTCGCCTGCCTCTGCCTCCCAAGTGCTGGGATTAAAGGCATGCACCACCGCCACCTGGTTGAGACTGAGTCTTATTGATTACTTTCCCCTATGGTATTTATATTAAGAATACTTGCATATACTACATTGGCACACTTCTATGCATGACCCTAGAATTTGGGCAGAATTTTGCTACAGGCCCAAATATTAAACTCACTTAGAAGTAAAAATAAAATACAAATAATTGTTAGCATAGTGAATTGCATATTATAATACTCTATAAAATTATCTGTAATTTGCATGTCACAATACTGTATTTAAAAGAGTCAAAATAATTTTTACTTTGTATTTCCTTCTATTTTCAAACAAATTACTATATATAGTTTACTCAGTCATATTTTATAACTCAGGTATCAGAATTCTTAGATATTTTGTGACTTCTACAAGTTCAACCAGAAACTATAGCAGGAATTTGATTTGGGTTTATAGACCTCCATGTATGACTGTAGCCCCAAAGGCATTGTTAAAATGTGGAATATTTGTGTTCAAGTTCAACATCTGCATGCGTGCCCAGTTTTTTTTTTAGTGTTCTGAAAAATGTGATGCCCAAAGTTCTCAAATAAAACTACTTAATAAATTCATCTGAAATTGCTAAATATCCCACAAAACAAGATCAGAAAATTATTAATATGCTGAGTATATTCACTTTTTGCCCTTAAGGAATTCAGTCTATATTTAAAGGCTGAATAATTCATTATAACTTTGCTGTTTGGAACCAGAAAATTAAAAGAGAAATCAGACCCATAGGTTGCTTTTAGTTAGTTGTAGCAACATTTGAGCATGGACCAAGTTTTTCACAATTAAATATTCCCTGAGTGGCAGATCAGAGGACTTATCTAGTGTTGAGCAAACAAAATTTTCATTTAGGAAAACACCAAATATTGAGCGAACATTTTGAACACGTATATGTGTTCTTTGAGTAGTTTTCTGTAAGTCAGATAAATGACAAGGCTTTCATCTGTAAGAACATATTATCCAATTTTCTCAATCAAATGATGTTTAGAAACCTGGGACCAAACAAAATCTGTGTTGTTTTGCCTAAATCACCACCCCAAAGGAGCTCATTGGATATAGAGGTATAATCATGGAGTAATTTAAGTGCTAACATTGAATTGGAAGGCAAACAAAGCAGAGTAAAGCTTAAGAAATGATTTTGCTTTCAATTAAAGAATGGCGTAGCTTTCAGTAACATGGATGGAAACAAAAGTTTAAGTCTTATTGACGCCAGATGAACAGTAGGCAGAGTTACTTCCTGGGGCTACTGTGTTTCTATGGACATGCACCATCTACCCTAGTGCTGGCTATGTAGTCTGCTTGCTGTTCCCTGTTTAATGTGTTTTCTCATGTCATGTTAATAGAGAAATTTGAAGTTCTCTATAACTACATTTAAAAATAGAGTGAAAAGTAAACTTCTTTACCTCTTCTTAGAAGACAGAATTATAATAGCATGAACACTTAGGTCAAACACTATTCTCAAGTGAATCAAAAAAGTATGTCATTTTCCATTTGATTAGTTTTTAAATAACTTTGAGATATTTTAGAGTCTGCTCATAGAATACTGTAATCCTTCCTACCAAAGGTGCTTGATTCTGTTGTCTCCTAGAACAACATAGTTTATTTTTAACCATCTTTAGAGCAATGAACCATGACTTTCCTCAAGAAAGAACAAGGATAAATCATCTACCAAATAAGCACAATTATCAATAAAAATAAAATGAAATCTGCAATCTGGGGCAGGGGCAATCCTGTAATTCATATCATACTTCTCCCCTGCTAGTAACAACTATGATATATACTTTTTTCTACAATCTAGCTGAAGCCACTTGAGATCATGACCAAAAATACATACTTTTATAAAGGATGACGCATTTCTTTCATTTTGTTCTCTGTGACAAAATACCATGACCAAAATCAAGTCTAAAGAGAAACAAGTTTAATCGGGTTTAGAAATCCACCAGCAATGAATCCATCATGATGAGAAAGACAAGGCAAAATACAGGGACAGCATGGTGGAAGAAGCATGAAGGTAGAGAATCACATTTTCATCGCACATAAAGCAAAAAGAAAGACAGATGGAGAGACAGATGTAGACACTGATACAGGGAAACATATAAAGACAGAGACAGGGAGAGACTGAGGCAAGGAGACAAACAGAAACATGAGGGGGGAGTCAGGGAGAACAGAAACCAGAACAAGGTGATAAAACTTCAAAGTCACACTTCTTCCAGCAAAAATTCCACCTCACAATATTTGGAGTTGTTACTGTTCTGATGAAACACCATCCATGTCCAAAAGTAAATTGAGAAAGAAAGAATATATTTCACTTTTACTTTCATGTAATAGCCATCGCTGAGGGAAATAAGGGCAGTAAGTCAAACAGGACAGGGACCTGGAGGCAGGAGCTAATACAGAGGCCACGGAGGATCGTTTCTCACTGGCGTGTTTCTCATGGGTTGCTCAGCCTGCTTTCAAAAATAAAACTCAGAACACCAGCCTAGGGTTGGCACCACTGACATTAATCAATAATTAAACTTTCATTCCAATATTTGCAACTGTAATTCCAAAAGTCTCAGGTTTGTCCCTCTATGCTTGATACCTACAACATGAATCACTCTCCTGGTCTGGTCTGGTTCTAATCCCTATATCTTATCTTTGACAGAGGACCTGAAGCTCTGTAATCACCCAAACCTTGACTTCTCTGCTGCAACCCAGACTTCATCTTCACAGCCTTACATAAAGTCCTCTTTAGTCTCCTAGCAGAATCTCTGTCCCTGTGCCATTTCTCTTTGACCTCTTTTTTTTTTTTCTTGAAATTATCCAGGAAGTATTCATACCCACTTCAGTCTTGGCTCTTCCATATTTCCAAAATGAGTACACTATGGATGATAATGTCACATCAGCTGCCCACATGGATGAACCCTGCTTCTCCTATACCACAGGTGTAGCGGCAGCTGTGTCTGAAACTGGTGATAACCTTCCCTAGACAATTGCTTTCTTAGAACAGGAAACCTCTAGGATCTCTTGTTTCTCCAGTTGGAGGTTAAAGTAGTGTTGCCTTTTTCTCAGGACATATTTCCTTTTTCTCCACTATTGACCCAGAGATTTCTCTTCATTGGCACTAATCTCTTTAACAATTACAGCCACACTTTCAATATATGACTGAAACCTTAAACTTCATAGTGTTCTCTTCCTCTCCAAACTTCCTATACATTATTTACTTTACATGCAAGTTTTCTGTCTCTTTGTTTGTTTGTTTGTTTTGGTAGAGTTATATAACACTATGTTAAGTGTGTAGCTCCCAGCTCTGGTCTAGGAGTTGCATTGCTCTGGACTCCAAATTCTCGGGGAGAGGGTCAGGACAACTCCCACAGGGTATTTAAGTGAGCTCCTATAGGAGAAACACATGGTTTTGGGTTTGCATGGGCTCCCTGCTGTCCTGTCTCCCAGCCATGTGCTCAGCTACCCAAGAGCATCTTACTCAATAAAACGATGGGCATTTATAGTTGGTTTGATTTGACCTAATTGGATTTCTTGCACTAGCAGATCTGCCTTTTTTCTTATTCTATGGAGTGTCCCACCAAGGGGCCTTAGTTTTTTTTTTTCTTCAGGGTCCAGGCCCAGGGCCTGGGGTCTGAGGCCATGCTGGAAAACGGACCTTCTTGCAAACGCACTCCGCCAAGCAAGTTTGGCTTCACTTGGTGAGTTTCTCTTTTAAACTGCATGCGAGTAAAGTCTTGGGGTGACCTGTTCATTTTTTCAGGCTTTTCTTGAAGTCACGGCCATGCAAAAAGTCTGACCATCAGCAGCAGAAGCAGGGCCCTCTGCTGAGATGGGATTTGGATGCCAGAAAAGGTTCGCTCCCAATTTCTCATATACCCCATATAGATTAAACATATATTACGACTGACTCAGTGTCACCTCTCCAGTGGACGCACTGTGACAGGCCCATGTCAGAGGCATGCTTTTAAAGTGGGTTTCTTACGTTTCCTAGCCTATTTCAAATGCCTTTAAGTGGGCACTTAAAACCTTTTTAAATTGTAACACTAACTTAAAGCAAATTACACTCCCAGCCTGCATTTTTCAAGTTTGGCACTTTTGCCCCTCCCCTTCCACTATTTTCTTTCTTTTCATTGGCTACCATGTGCTTTGTTCTGCCTCCACTTCTGTCTATTTCTGTATGTTCATTCACCAACCTCCCTTTTGTCCCGTCCCCACTTCCCCTCCCTCTCTCTCTCTCTATGATTTCATTGGCGCTCCTGCTCTTTGTCCCGCCTCAACTTTTGCCTCATCCCCACCAGCACGCATGCTCACATGCAAGCATACACACACACACACACACACACACACAGAGTCACACACTCACACACAGTTCCGTGCCACTGTGCAGCCATTTTAAAATTCTAACCCTCCATTCCAAAGTGCTCTGCCGCTGTGCATCCAAAAAGGGGCAGCCACTCCAAAGGAACCCACTGTGGCATGCTGTATGCCACTCCGCTTCTATCCTGGGTTCGGAGACAATGCGGGGCTTCTGGTTCCTAGATCACACTTGCCCAAACGTGGCAGGCAGTTTGCAGAGCAACACTTGCCCCAACACAGGTTCCTATCTGTGCCTGGCACCCACCGGGCACTCTGCTTTTCCAGCTGTTTCCCTGGTCTCTACACTGCCCCACCTCCCATGCTGACAGCAAACCTTCTCTACTGACAAATCCGCTTTTTCCCCTGTCCTTCCACTCTAAACTCTATAAAAGTTTTTTTCCTCTTTGTTTATGGTCTCTCTTCCAATGCCTAGTCAGCTGACTCAAGTCTCTAAGTCTGTTCTGTTTCTCTGTTGAAATAATATGGCCACAATGTGTGTAACTGTGTTTTTGTGTTGTAAATTTAAATGTTGTTTATGTATGTGCTTCCAGATTACAACAGCTTTAAAAATTTAGCTTATATTCCCAGTTTAAAATGCCAGACAATGATTATTGTTCTCAAGTGCCTTTACAGACATGAGAACATGGCATTCAAATAAGAGCTTTTAACATCTAGACAAGCCAGCCTTTGCAGCCCCCTGTATAGGTCCTCTAAGAAGGCAAAGACCTACATTTCCAGGCTTTATCTGGGTTTGTAAAACACCCACACGAAAGCAAAAAGTCCTTTTTTCTCAGGGAATTGATCAGCTTATCTGCCAAGCCAGGTAAGACATTCTTCCCTTCAAAGAAAAAAAAATAATTGGGTCTCTTGCACTGAACAGTTAATGGCACAAACTGCTTCTAAGCCTAATATTCTCCAAGGACCAGGAGAGGATTTGGGATTGCCTGCTGGCCAAAACCTGTCTCATTTTTTGCTCATCTATTCCTCCCAGATCCAAAGGCATTTGTCAATTCAAGGTAACTGTTCTTTAACAGGCTTCATAGTCCAGGATTAACAGGTTTCAATCTTCAGAGGTTCAAAGTTCTCAATTTCCTCCAATAGCCTTTTACCAGTTCTCTTACAGGTTCTTGAAAAAGTTCCATTGCTACACCAAAATCAGGTCTGGTAAAATCCAAGGATTTTTTTTTTCCAGTTCTAAGCATATTTTTCAGGTTACTCCTGCTGCCTACCCAAGACCAACCTACAAAATGCTCCCAGGACAACACCCAAAGCACCTGCACCAATTCCTGGGACTTCACCATTGACACCAGATTTTCTGGCTCATGGACACCAGACAACTAAAATCTGGTTTCATCTGCTATTACGCCTTATACCATGGCTAGCTCCACTTCATAGAGCCCAGTAATAACAATATATTTTCTCCTAGACACACTGCCTTTTTACCTCCCTCAAAAAACAAATGCCCGGTGTCTCCAGGATGACCGCTGACAGGATACTTTCCAGCCATACCACCTGTTAAAGAGGATCCACCAACATCCAGCTCTGCCCTGCCCACATCACCCTATGGCTGCAGGAAGTAACCAGACTTGGGTCTATGCCTTTTTTTCCAAGGAGAGCCTAAATTGTTGGTCATAATTATCACTTAAATTTCCTGTCATCCCTATATCCAAAGAGATTGCAATGTTAAGTTAGGAGCATAGCCCCCAGCCCCTGGCCTGGGAGTTGCATTGCTCTGGACTCCAAATCCCAGCATGCCAGGTTCTGACTCCTGGGGGGGGGGGGGCTCAGGACCACTAACACAGGGTCTTTAAGTGAGCTCCTAGAGGAGAAACACGTGGTTTTGGGTTTGCATGTGTTCCCTGCTGTCCTGCCTCCCCACCATGCGCTAGGCCACCCGAGAGTGTCTTACTTAATAAAACGATGGGCATTTAGATTTGGGTTGATTCAACCTAATTGGATTACTTGTGACGGCGGAGCTGCCTTTTTTTTTTTTTTTTTTTTTTTTTTTTTTTTTTTTTTTTTTTTTTTTTTTTTTTTTTTTTTTTTTTTTTTTTTAGCACAGTAGTCAAAAATAACCATAGAACAAACTCAAACTTATGTTGTTTTGAAATTTCATTTACCAAAGAAATCATTTCATTATTTTTATATGGGTCTCACTTAAGTTCTCAGGACATAGGCAGAATTCTGCCAATATTTTGCCAAAATTTAATGAATGACCCCTGACCTTTTCTGATATTTTTGTTCCTATCTGAAACAAGACATACAGGGCTCTAATATCCACAATTCTCTCAGCATTTGTATTTTATAAACCCTCAGTAGAACAGCCCACTTCCAGCATTCAGTAAATTCTTTAACCCAAATTTCTAAACTTTCCCACAAAATGCTCCAAAGGTATACATGGCTAGATTTATCAAATAAACATTCCCCTCCTGTTACCATAGCTATATGAACTATTTTTTTGCAGTAATAATTTATCTTGACAAAAAGCTGAAAATGGACAGTAAAAAGAAATCCCACATCGGCTCAGAATTGAGTATAATAAAGGGTTATTTATTTAGGGGTAGACTCACAGATCACAATCCTCTGAATGAATGAGGAACAGGAACTGAATTCTGCAGCCAGAAGAGAGAGAGGGAGCACAGGCTTTACATTGGCATTTATACTATAAGAGACCCTGCCCAAGATTACTGTCTGGTATAATTGCAAATAGTCTCTGAGTATTTGGTAGTCTTTCTGATATTCCTATTTGGAGTTCTGGCTAGAACATTGTAAAAAAAAGTACACCATTTCAGCTAACCAAGTTGGAAACATCTTGAGCAGCTAGTACCCAAAACAGTCTTACAGTAATGCTATCAGCATCATGACATCATATCAACCAGGTGGAGTTATTGTTGTGGGGGCTCATCTTCTTTCTTAAATCTTCAAAGATTATTTCAGGAAAACTCATTTTTCAATGTGGAAAACTTAAACATTATTTGCACAGACATATATTCAATGAAAGGTACAATAGAGAAAAAAATAGGTATGAAGAAAAGTAAATTATTTTCTAAATACTTTCTTCTTTCTGTCCCATAGTAGACAACTCCTGACATAAGACAGAAACTCTCAATTTTTATTTTAACAACAAGCTTGGATTTAGAGAAGGACAGAGCCATTGTCTAAGTTCAAAACCAGCTTTGACTTTTAAGTGAGTCATGACTATTATTCTAGTTTATGTTTAGAGATTTTTACCCTCAGATGACCCATCCTCTTTAGCTATCTATATTTTCAGGGACTCTTGGCTGTTTGAAGATGAGTATTTTCCTGCAAAGACAAGATCAGAACCCTGACCCAACCCTTATGAAGTTTTCTTACCACCTGATCGGTTGTCACCTCTGTGGATGAGTCATAATTTCTATTTCTCAAGAGATTCCTCTTTTCAAACTGAACTTTGTTAATTTTGATGATATCCATAACTTTTCTTCTTCTGTTGAAATGAGAGCAAAACTCCTTCCCCAATGTAGCACATATCCTGGTTTCCATTGTGAGGCCAACACATCCTTGAAATACATTGGCTGATTTATTTGAGAAGTTTTTTCTATTATCCGATATCTCTCTGTTGTTACTTTCTCATTAGTGTTGAGAAAATTCAAGGTTAATAAATCATTATGAAATCTATTTCTGGGAGTATTTTTCATCCCTTTCTGTTTGTTAAACATATCCTTTATAGTTCGATTTGATCTTTCTCTAACTGCCTGACCTGAAGAATTGTTTGTTATACCTGTTAGAGGCTTTATATTATAATAAGCGAAAAACTGTTTTATTTTCTTAGAGACATATGCAGGAGCATTATCTGTCTTTATTTGTGCAGGTATACCCATATAATGGCCATAACTTCTAATAAATGTGTGATTACTGAATCAGTCTTTCTGGAGTGCAAAGCAGTTGCACATTGAAAACCTGAATAAATGTCAGTGGCGTGGTATACACATTTTAATTTTTAAAAATATGCTAATGGAACACATCCATCTGCCAGATTTCATTCCTTCAGGTACCCTTTGAGTTGCTCCATGCAGGTAGTGGTGTTTGATTAATGAAAGGGCAAGTAGAATATCTCTTTATAATCTCCTTAGCATTTTGCCATGTAATCAAAGATTTCTTTAAACCTTTGCTATTGATATGATGTTTCTTATGGAATTATGAGGTCTTCAACACACTTCCAATCAATAATTGATCAATTTCTGCATTACCTTGTGCTAGAGCACCTGGCAGACTGTATGGTATCGGATGTATGTTATGTTTATGGGACAGAACCTATTTCTTATTATATCTTAAACCTGTATGAATAATGAAGTCAATTCTGTATCATCTTGTATAAATTAAGAAGTATAAATATTCATGATAACTCTTTCTGCGTATTGTGAATCAGTAACTATACTAAGAAGTTCTTTGAAATCCCTTAGTACCATGAGAATAGCATATATTTCTGCCTTTTAGTCAGAATTATAAGGGCCATGTTCCACCTTACACAAATCTTTTGATTTGTAACTTGCTTTCCTGATTTATTTGCATCAATACAAAATGTACAGGCTCCAGTTATTGGTGTGTCCCATACAATGCAGGGAAAGATCCAAGTAGTTTTATTTAATAGGTTAATTCTACCACTTTTGGGACAATTGCTATTAATTTCTCTTAAAAAATTAGCACAAGCTCTTTTTCAAGGTTTATAATCTTCCCATATTTTTAAAATTTTATCAGCAGTAAAAGGCACTATAACCTCTGCTGGGTTTATACATGCTAGTTGACAAAGTTTCAATTTTCCTTTTATAATTAATTCAAACACTTTTGCTACATAAGTTTTAAATTTTTTACTTGGTTTAATGGTAAAAAAAGATCCATTGTAATATAAAATCTTCCCTTTGCATTAAAATTCCTGTAGCAGAAATTACAGAAGGCAGTATGACTAGAATGCAATTAAGATTTGGGTCTACCCTATATGCATGTGCTTCCTATAATTTTTCTTCAATGACAGTCAATTCCTTTTCCATGTCAGCTGTAATTCTCTAGGACTATTTAAGTCTTTGTCACCATCTAGGATTTTGTTTAAATGAACTGTTAGATCTGGGATTATTCCAACAGCTGGTTGTAGACTAGCAATGTTTCCTAACAATTTTTACAAGCCATTAAAAGTTCACAATCAGTCTCTTTTGTGTCTTTTGTGTTATAATTTTCTGTAAATCTATTTTATAACCTAGGTAATTGACAGAATTTCCTTTCTGTATTTTTTCAGGAGCAATTTGGAATCCCCTTTTGACAAAACATTCTTTACTTCTTCAAATGCTCTTTCTAAAGTATCTAATTTGAATCAAATAGCAAAATGTCATCCATGTAATGGTAAATTGTAGATTTAGAAAAATTTTATGTATTTCCAATGACTGACTTATAAAGTATGGGCATAGGGTAAGGATATTGACCATTCTCTGTAGAAGGACGACTCATTGGCATCTCCTAGTAGGTTGAGAATTATTATAAGTAGGCACTGTGAAGGCAAATTTTTCTCTGTCCTTTTCTTGTAAAGGTATAGTGAAAAACCAATCTTTTACATCAATAACTATAAGAGACTCTCCTTTTGGTAATAGAGAAAGCAGAGGAATTCCAGATTGTAGAGGGCCCATAGGTTGAAAAATCTTTGTTGATAGCTCTTAGATCTGTCACCATTCTCCACATACCAGGTATCTTTTTAACCACAAATAGAGAAGAATTCCAAGGGCTGGTTGATTCCTCAATATAGTGAGCATCTACTGGCTAATGTACCAGCTATTCTAAAGCCTACAGTTTGTCTTAACAGCCACTGTGTAACCTGTATTGGTTTCTCAGTTAACTATTTTAAAGATAGAACTGTTCGCACCTCTAAAAGTTTGCTAGTTGCTTTGTGTTCTTGTACAGCCTTAATGGCTGGTGACCTTTGTGTATAGTAGCTTATAATATCCTTCCCAGAATTATGAGTTTTTGGTACTGCAGGAATGTTAATTTTGGTATTCCATTGTTGCAGCAGGTCACAACCCATAAATTCACTGCAATATTAGCCACATATGGCCTCAGCCTTCCTCTCTGTCCTTCTAGTCATATGCATTCAACCCATCTCATGCCTTGTTCCACTTGAGATAGGTTTCCAATTCCTAGGAATTGAACATCTGCCTCCTGAAGAGGCAAATTTGGATGCTAAGATTCTGGAGTAATGATACTGACATCTGCACTTGTGTCTATCAAATCCACAATTACAATGTCATGTATACGTACTCTTAAATTTGATCTTTGTTTTCTATTGGAATTTTTGAGTCCTCCTTCATATTTATTTTATCATCCAGACAGTATGTTTTTTTACAGAAGGCTCTGGATTTTTAAATTTTCCTGTAGGGACATGTCCTCCATAGTGATTGGGAATCACTGGACCACTTTTGACTTGGGGGCCTGCAAGAAGCACCCCAAGGAGTTTCTCAATGGTATTGGATGCCTTGTCTGTCTTTTATTGATCTTTATTCATTGTTCCAATGTTGGCCTTTGCCATACTTTCTACATAATCCAGAAGAATGATACCTTTTATTTTTGCCATTCCCAGAGAAGACATTATTTTAGAAATTCTGTGTCTACTATCCTTGTCTGAGATCTCCTATTCTACTACAATTAAAACATTTGGCATTTTGATGTCCCCTCATACCACTGGAAATTGCTTCTTGTACCCAAGATTTAGCATTATAGTCAAATGTCTCAATGTTCATTGCATGCAGGATCCATTCATCCATTGGTGCTGATCTAAATTTTAAAGGCCCAAGTATCTTTTTGCATTCTATGCTGGCATTTTCAAAAGCCAGAGATTCAATAAGTCTTGTTTAGCATCTGGGTCTGTTTCTCCTATTTGTACAGACTTAATTAATCTTTGTAAAAAGGCACTAAAGGTTTCTCTCTGGCCCTCTTTAACCCTGGTATATGATTTAATTCACTTTCTTGGTTCTTGAATCCTGTCCCAAGCATTTAAGGCTGCTTTGTGACATAGGGACAAGATTTGTTCATCGTAAAGAGCTTAAGCCTGCGGATCAGCATAAGTGCCCTCACCAAGAATTTGATCTTGGGAAGTCTCAACCATCTTTTCTTTTCCCTGTTCTAAAATTTTTGCTTCTTCTGTAAAATAACATTTCCACAGCAGTTGAGGCCTATCATACATGACTGCTGAAACTAACTGAAACCAGTCATGTGGCATAATGCTAGAAGCCCATGTCTTTATCATCTCTATAAGAAATGCAGAATGTAAGCCAAAAGTTATGACAGCTTGCTTAATTTCTTTTACATCATTCATCCCTGTATGTATCCATTTACCTTCTTTGGATTCCTTTGGACATTTATAACTTGATGCTTTATCCTAGTAGATTACAGGGTAGGAAGCTAAAACCCTGGGCAAGTCATCTCTGACAGCTACTGGTAATGTTGAATCCTGTCCTTGTACCTTCTTTCCCTGCTCAACAGCTCCAATAATTTCCTCAATTGTTTCAAATCTTTTTACTACTCTCTTTTGTAAAACATGAATCTCCTGGCCTGTATATATTTCTAGTGATTTCATTGAGGCACCTAGCCTCTGGTCCTCATTTTTTACATGTGATTCCAAGGTCTGAAGTTTTTCCTTTAAAGATGGCATCTTGTCTTTGGAAGTTATTTGGATAGCATGAAGATTGCCTTCCTGGAGATATACTCTACTAACCTATCAAAACTTTTTTTTAACAGATTTTAACTGTCAAATTCAACAGTCTGAATTATTGTAGATAACTTCTTAGTACCCTTTGACATGGATTGAATGTTGTCTGTTAAATTAATGTTATTCTTTTCAATAGTATAAATATTTTCAGGTAACTTGATTTTTGATGGTATAATCCTGTCAGCTAGCTGTTCATTATTAGTCTGTGAAGACTGTATCATTTCTAAAAGTGCCTCATTCTTGGTTCTGTTATCAAACCATTTTCTTAAGGATATAATATAAAGAAAAACTCAGTCCCAATATCCAATTAATAGATGTATCACAATAACCATATAAGCCTTGTAGAATACAATCCATTGTATCAGCAAAAAGGTTACTAAAGTTTTGCATGTTAATGTTGTCTGCCATTATATAACTTCCAAGTTTTTTGATTTAGTAATTAGTAAAATATTTACCTTGTTATGAGGTCTAGTAAATTGTTGTAGGTGTAATAATCTTTATTGTCCAGCAGGAGTCGTGTTTACAGAGTCATGACTGGGATCAGTGCAATTCGTGGCATCACAAACAGTTCCACACTACTGTTTTTCTGCCTTGGTGCTGGTTAAATACTGACAAAAATACTTTGCTTGACAAATTAAAAGCAATTAAATCAATTCGTACATAGAACAAAGAGCCTAAAACTCCAGAGCAGAGAGCACAAACCAGAAACTGTGCAAGTCACCACATGATAGGGAACATGGCAGTAGTGGTAAGGAATGTGTGCAAGCTTGGGAAATTTCCAAATTGCTGCACACACTTAGTTCTGCCATGGTGGGGGCTTTATAAAATCCTGCTTAGTAGGTTAAAGTAAGTCAAGCCAGCAGGAGTGGGAGACTTTCTGTGCTATGGACCATTTGGGCCTTTTAGACTAATCCGTCTGGTAGGTGTAGAGTTCAGATCCACATGGAACACCAGATGAAGGTGGATGCTAAAAAGAATCCCCACACTGGCTCATAATTGAGTATAATAAACAGTCATTTATTTAGGGGTATACTTACAGATCACAGTCCTCTGCATGAAAGGAGAACATGAACTGAATTCAGCAGCTGGAAGAGAGAGGGAACAATGCTTCACACCAGCACTTGTAGTATAAGAGGCTATGCCTAGTGGGAAGGTATCTTAAAGGCTACAGGCTGTAGGATTTCTCACAGCAAAAAGCAACTTAGATAAGAAAGAGTTTAGTTTGGCCTTGATTACAGGAGGAATAAAATCCATCAAAATGGAAAAGGAAGGACTGCAGAGCTGTTAAGCCAAATGATTATATTTGCAAACACACACATACACACAGAGAGAGATGGAGAGAGAAAAGTGAAATAAATCTATAAATCCTCAAAATTTTCCACCTGTGACACACTTCCTTTACTTATATTCCACCTTCAGAAAGTTATTTAATATCTCAAAAGAAGGATAGCAACTTGGGACCAAATGCTCAAACAAATGAGCCTGTGAGATTTCTCATACAAACTATAACCACTTACATGTACAAATCTATGTTGCATAATGAAGACCTCTGTGTGATTTCTCTGGGACTGAATGACTGCACGATTGGGCAGGACAGAAACCTTAGTCAACAATTGTTACCCAGTATGGTAGACTAAATCCATATAAAACCTGAGAGGGCTTGAAAAGGAACTTTAGACACTAAAAAACAAAGTTTAGCCACATTTTTTCCCCAAATGGGCTTTGCTAGCTGACAGCGTGCTGAGGCTCTTTCAAGAGAGGTTTTCGTGCTTCAGTGGTATCAGGAAAAAAGCCATGCTGTGTTGAAATGCAGGATTTCTGGGCCATGCTGCCAGCACAAACTCTGGCTCTTTCAGAAGACCAAATATTTGGATGGATTTGTGAATAGCATGCTGGAACTTGATAGATGGTAATGTGGACTAGCTGTGTGCCTGGAAGTGGGACAGTTTGAGTGGCCCAGAGGCTCAAGCAGCTCTGCCATGCTGGGCTGGGCAGGGCAATCAAGAAGTACTATATATACCCTAGTGATGGCACAGCTTAAGTTTTAAGAAGCATTTAGCATTTTAAAAAGTGCTCCTGGACAGTAAAGAATTACAAATATGCAATAAAAACAAATCTAGATGGAAAAGACCGCTAAATGGGTTACAGTGTTGAATAAATGTATGTAGGCTAGGGAAAGAGAAGAAGAATACAAAGAGTTATAAAAAGAAGTAAATGGATTTTTTAAAAATAAAACA
>PVIU01013889.1:0-54130 GCA_004026605.1 Ondatra zibethicus | reverse complement strand
CTCCCCCTTCTTCCTTGAAAGAGGGCATGGTGCCCTGCCCTGTTGGAAGTCATTATGTTGCCAGGTAAACTTAAAGAATAGCAAACAGAATGGCATTTGGAGCCTGGGAAAGATGCATTCTGTGCCTGAAATTCTGCTATGATTTAGATCTGAATTTTTTTCTGAAAGGCTTATGTATCGATGGTTTGCTATTAGATTCAGCAGAGTTCAGAGATGGGACTACTGGGGCCTGGTTTTGAGGATTTGAATCTAATAAATGTCTAATGTTACTGCTGAATTCAAACCATAAGGGTCTATTGATTGCTGGTGACAACATTCGGATGTAGGAGACAGTTGGAGAAAGCAAGGGATATTGCACTGAAGTATAAATTTTGTCCCACATATCTACTTCTGGATATTAGAAGATGAACAACTTTGACCTACCATGTTCTACTTTGCCATAGTATTCGGTGTCCACATTGGTCTAAAAATAATGGGGTCAAATGACCCAAGATCATTTTTTTCATCCTTTTAAGCTGCTTGTCTCAAGAAATTTGTCAAAGTATTGAAAAGCTTACTAACTCAAGATTCTTTTCTAATTTGCAAATGTGTTTATATTGAAAGTATCGACACAGATTTTGTGTTAAGACATTTAAAATGTTATGTTCACTTCAAATTCCAACTAGTAAATTACAAAGATCTCTTTTACCTGCTAGGCATTTGACAAGTAGGTGTATCCAACAGAGAAAAGCCCTGATCTATCCACTAATAAATGGATCATAGTGAAAAGTAAGTGTTGTATGAGCGGCTTGCCAAGGAGACTAAAAAATTCTGCTAGGTCTTAACAACTGCCTTATTGAAGATCCTTGGCCTCTCCTCAAAGTAGACCAGGACTCTCTGTCAGGAATGGATGCCAATAAGTTTGGTTGGCCAAGATCACTCTACATGAGAAGAATATTGAGGCTTAATCACACATACTAACTATTTGGCCGAGCATCTAAAATTGCCTACCTGCCAGGATAAGTTTTTGTGTCACCAGGAGCAACCTAATAATTATGCTAAAAGTTATCATTACCAGGGTGTGAATTACATGTTTTATGCAGTGAAAAAACACATAACTATGAATTAGTTTCATGCTATTAAAATGTTGGATGAGAATAGAGTATCAAGGAGGGTTAATGGAGTTTGTTTCAGGGAAAAAAACCTTATTAGCAGATACTAGCAATTATAAAACTCCGCTGTCTGTTGCTATATTATTTATCGTAATCTACTAAAATAAAGACTGTGGCTAAGTGTAGCATATCTTAGCAAAAGTACCTCCAGCTTCATCTACATGTTCTAAATGCTTTTCTCTCTATTCTCCTGTATAAAGTCTCAAAAAAGAAAGATCCACTGTTGTTCAAATATGCCTTGCCAGAGATGCTAAGCCTCTTTGTGTTTTTGTATCCTGTTTCTTCTCAGAAAAAGTTCATAAACCTTTAACATACTGTAAAGTAACAATAATTTTCCTGAAGTTGTTAATAGAAAAGGTGTCTTAGTAAAGTTATTCAGAAAAGAAAGCTAACCTATTCTTTTGGTTAATATGGCAGCTACATGGGGCTATGCTGAAGTGAAGAGTTGAGCTCATGACATTGAGTATTATTTAGGTAACATTCAGTAAAGTGATTCTCATATAGCATTTCGGCGTAGATGTTCTACTGTCTAGCTTGCCATTGCTCATTCAATACATCCCTCATGTATAGTATTGGGCCATATGCTAAAATATCACATAAGATTCCTATGACCAAATTTTAGAAGAGAGATGCATTGCATTATTTTTTCTCTACACACTCACAAACATAGATGCTTTGTTGATCAGTAATGCAGACACCACAATACATAGTCTGATTAATTCTACCAGATGTAATGTTTGACATTTATTTATTCTTTTTTTTCAATCGTAGAACCATTGTTTTAGTTCCTATTTATTAAGATTTCATGAAGATAATTCTGGCATAGTCTCAATGAAATAAATCTTTTGTAGATAAAGAGCATATTAAGCAAATAAAGTCTGTGGCCAGTTGACACTTGAAACAATCTTATCTTGTGATATTCAAAGCACTATCCTATATATTATTGAATATTTCTACAGTCTTTCAATTTCTCTAATAATCTAAAATATAGTTTCATGAGATTATATTGTATTCTTGAATTTTCCAAACCTAATCATCCTTTGTTTTTACTTTTCTGCAGTTGTACATACTACAGTGCATGTGTTTGTGTGTTCGTGCACAAGCAAGCATGCACATGCATGTCTGTGTGCACAGTCACATGTGCATATTTATAGGGTAAAGGGGGAGGCCAAAGTGACATATAAACAGGACAAATATTGCTATCAGGAAAACTTCTGATGTCTCCACATTCTGACTGGTTTGTCTGCCACAATATAGTTGTTCTCAAACTTTAATCTCATTAGAAATGTCTTGGAGACTGATTTAATGAGATGAAATAAGACCCATGAATTTACATTTCCAGTTACTTCATAGATGATGCCAATTCTACTTGCTCAACGGTCACACTTCGTGTGACACTGGAGTGACACTGGAAGTGCTAATGCTCTTTGTGTATCTCAGTGCATGACAATATTGACTGCAAACAGGTCACAGCAGCCTCCATCATGGAACTCTCATTTTGTTTGGGGTGACAATTTTCATTTTATAACAGTTTTTCTATCTTACAGGTTGCTCCAGCACTGGTTGCTACTGATGTAGCGTGTTTCTGAAAGACCCTTTTAAAGAGTTCCCTTCACAATCTGCTGAGAGCTAGGTGTACCACAAACTGGTTCTCCCTCTGCTCAGTATTGCCTCTTTTACATTCTTATATAGGCATCTCATGAGAAAAACACTTCCTGACAAACCTCTGAACTGAACTCTCCCACTCATAGCCTTTTCCAGGCAGTGGAGTCTCAGTTAGTTTGGGTTCATTTATTTCTGAATTCTAATTTAGTGTCCTGCATTTACATTTTATCTTTCAGTATTCTATTAGTTCAATTTGATTAAAACTTTTTGGTTCCTGATATCCTTGTCTACTATTTTTTCTATTTCTTTCTGCTCTCCATCACTGGCAAATTGGATAAGAATGTTATCTACGTCTTCGTCTAAGCCACTGACAAAATATTGGAGAAGACAAAGCTGAGATCAAGTCTCTATTCATTAAATAGTAATAAAAATGCAAAAAGCCTTTGAAGCCTAAGATTTGTGTGGGAACACATTCTCTATTAGTGCTAGTTAATAACCAGCCAAAAAGAACAATTCCATTTAACGATTTCTATTTTAATAGAAAACTTAGACACCAATTACATGCTATATATTGATTGTGGTTTGAATGTGAAATGACGCAGGCCCTGTGCTTGAATAGGTTCCTAGTTGGTAGTGTGTTTTGGAAAGGCTGTAGCACCTATGAGGGCTGGAACCATACTGAAGGGCATGGGTCACTGGGAGTAGGCCTTGAAGCTTCCTTCTTTGTTCCAGTCTCACTTCTTGTTTACTCTTTGTTTTCTGACTGTGGATACGTTGTGATCAGAGTCACTTGTTTCTGGTACAAGTGATCGGTTGTATCCTCTCAAACTATAAACCAAAGTAAATATTTTCTTCCTTAGTTTGTTTCTTGTCTGGTATCTTGTTTTAGGAAACAGAAAACTAACCAATACAAGAAATTGGCATTAAGAAGGGGAACATTGCTGTGATAAATCCAATGATGTGGTTCTTAGGCCTTTGGAACTAATTTGGGGCAAATGTGTTTGGAACTTTGGGCCAGAAAACCATTCACATGCCATAAACAGAGCTCCAGGAGCAACGCTGGTAGGAATTTGTAAGAAAGAAAGTTTGAGAGAAATGCAGAATGCAAACTATTGGCTTCTGCAGTTTCACACAAAAACAAGCATCATGTCGATAACTGTACTAGAGGTCATTGAGGTTATATTTTGGACAATAATCCGGCTGAATTCTGCCCATGTCATGAAAACTTGAGTGACTGCAAATTTAAAAGTAATGAAATTGATGGATTTGAAAGAGAAAATTTTGAGTCACAATAGGTTACACACTGTGGCGTAGTTTGGCTCACTACCCTTATTGAAGTCTACAGTAAAAAATAGCAAGAAGTAAGGGAGAAACACATTTTAAACATACATAGTTTGTCAAGGAAAAGATCATGAACATGATTAAAGCTACAGTTACAGTTCATGCTGAAATGAGACTACAAGTGTTGAGAATCCTTCTACTGTTTGCTATGGCTAAAGGGAAGGTACCCCAAGAGGCTATGGGTCTGCTCACTCTTTAAATGTTCCACTTTGACAAAATGTAAATATGCATGAAAGGGGAGAATCTGGACTCTTAATACCACTGAAAAAGTTCCTTATTCCTGGAAACTGCCTCAAGAAATATTTCCTCAGTGTCAGCAATCAGAGGCTTCTTTAAATGTACTTTAAAGGGTACCAGTATCTATCATGAATTAGCAGCCAAACGTGCCAGCATCATCCACACAGGGTACTAGAATAGCAGGTGTTAAAGATACAAGATTGAAGGTATAATGAAATCTTGCAGAGAGCATCTGTGTACAGAAAACCTGTGTCATAGTCAGAATCCTTTCAAAGAGGCAGTGAGAGGCAATTTTAAAATGCGATAAATATGAAGCCTAGTAGAAATCCCCAGTTGTAGTAGACACACCAGGATGTTGGTTCTACCAGGACGACTGGATATCCATCAAGGAAAGCTTCAGGCAATGAGTGGATATGGCTCAAAGGAATGGCTACGTATACCTTGGGCAGCAGAACTGAATAGATGGGGTTATGAAAACCCTTTGGAACTAAGACAATTTCATTAAAGTTCAAGATATTGTACACAGATTTGGTATTTGCCCTGCTGCTCAAGGTTTTGCCTTGAGCTAATCATTCTTTGCTATACCTCCCACCACTGTTTCTTGTGTGATATTTTGTTTATGTTTTAATAAATAAAGCTTGCCTGAAGATCAGAGTGCAGAGCTAAGCCAATAGAGGCCAAGAATTGGTGGCACATACCTTTAATCCCAGGGCAGAGAAAGAGGCAGAGGGATCTCTGCTAGTTCAAGGCCACCCTGGGCTACCCAAGATTGAATCTTTCTAAAAGAGAAACAGAGCTCACACAAATGTGGACCTAGCACTTGGGATCACACGTTTCTTAAGCCCAGCACTAGGGAGGTGGAGACAGGAGTGATATGGCTTTGTGAAGAGAGGAATGTAAGGAAGAAGGAAAAAGGAGTTAAGTACAGACTGAGGTTTGGTGCAGACAGGTGCAGTCTGAGGTTTGGTGCAGACAGTTGCAGTCTGAGGTTTGGTGGAGATAGTTGCAGTCGGAGGTTTGGTGGAGACGGTTGCAGGTTGAGGATTGGCCCCTTCAGTCTGAGGACTGCTCCTGCAGTTAGAGGACAAAGTTTGAGGACTGAAGAGGTAAAAGGACTCTCTAGTGGCTGACTGCACTGCTTCTATGATCCTTCAGCTTTCACGCCAATATCTTTCTCCAGGGTTTATTTATTAAGACCAATTAGAATTCATGCCACAGTTTATTTTGGAAGTCTTTACTCTCTGCATTAATGTTATTAGTACATAAACTGGTTTTTTAAAAATTATTTTACAGAAGACCATAGTTAAAATATTGCCTTGAGTTCCTGAAGAATTTGAAGTTTTGTACAGTGTAGGGACTTTTGAAGCTGGAACAAAGGCATTTTGTATCATGAGTTGGACATGGGCCTGTGAGGGCCAGGGGTAGAATACTGTAGGTGAACAGAAAATGTCCCTCATTCTATTATGTATCTTCACATTTGTCTTTATCTGGGATTTCTATTTGGGAAGGTTGTAGAGTCTTTAAGAGCTATAATCTTGCTGAAAGGTCTTGAGGTCTTATAGCCTGGCCCTACTTCCTCTTCAATCTCTGTTTCATGACTGTAGATGAAATATGATCCGCCATCAGCCTATGACCATGCTGTTACCACCATGATTAATTATATCCTCTTGAACTTTAGGTCAAAATACGACATTCTTTCATTAATTTGTTTCCTGTTAGGTATTTTGCTACATAAATGAGAAAAGTAGCTAATATATTAATAAATCACACCTAACTACAACAATGTAAAAATATTAACATCATAAACATGTCACTAGCTACATGCTTCACCTCATGGGAGAAGCTGTGTCTAGCCATCTCTATGAGGGATTCTTTAAAAATCTTTCAGAAGAAGGCATGATAAAATTGAACTTCACTAGGTGTAAGGCCCCACAGAGCTGTGAGACTCTTCCACCTTGACTGGAGGTCAGAGAGTTTGAGCTTAGTTTTGCTCTCTCAAGGTTGCTGACAACAGGCGTGGCTACAAATTAGAGGCTCTGACCTAGGGCGTGGTTAATTTGTATTTTGGGTGTAGAGGTGGATCCGTTCCACCTGGACCAAATGTCGGAGATTTCAAGTCTATTCCTTACCTCAGGTTAATGAAGTCTGCTGCCTCCCCCTTCCCTTTTGCAGTGAAGTATTTAAGCATGTAGAAAATAAAGGAGGTGGATTCAGGATTCACTGAATGTCCCTCCCGATGCCGTTCTGTGTTTCCGTCTCTTATTTCTCCTATATCTCTGTTCCTTTTGTCTAATAATTCTAATCCTCACACTCCTACCCTGTAATGTACGAGTTTTGTCAAAGCTGGTTTTCGACAACTAAGAAGTGCTAAAGTGTTTATAATATGGAAGAAAATTTCAGCTCACAGAAATGTGTTAGTGCCCCTATACCTAAGCAATATAAGATATAACCTCAAAAGATGCTTGCATATGCTCTATTCTAGTTGCTTTAAATTCTCTATAAATTACTAGATACAGAACGATTCAGCAAGTATCATAATTGGGGATTTGGTGAAGTTAAGTGTGATTTTGAATATTAGAGGATATTTGAGACACAACAATTACTGCTTTGAATGTGGAATTGATTTCCCAGTTAATTTAAATAGTTTGCATTTTTTGGGTAATGACAGGATGGCTGGAGCCTGAAGCACTGGCTTGAGGCAGCAGAGTATTATCCTTTCTTTTCTGGCTCATTAGCAAGTCAGCATGTATCTCAAGGAATCATAGCCTCCATTTTCTTTTTGAAAAGATAATATCTATACATTTCCACCCACATAAAATATGCTAGTGATTTTTAAGATAGAAAACTTTGAACTGTTTAGCTTGTTAATAAACCCAAAGTAAGGAAAATAGGCAATGATCTATTCACAAAGGTCTGTTGTAAATGTGAAATGTGATTTGCGTGTGTTTCTGTATGTGTGTGTGTGTAACCTTCTATTGCAAGTATCACGCTATTTCAGATCCAGAAGTTATAACACAGTCACAGAAAATTCTCAGAGAGACTCATGAGATATTTAAAAAATATAGAAAACCTAAAAAGGTGCAATGACATACAATATTAAGTGGCACTGTGTCACTGTGTTTTATAAGTGTCATAGAATTAGGAAGTGGTATGTATGACTATAGACATGGGTTTGCTCTGCTTTGGGTTGAGAAATAGCTAGCAGTGGTAAGGATTTGAGATTCTACTGGGATCAAGAATCTGAAAACATGCGACAAATGACAAATAATAGATGGGGCTACCAAATCTATTATTGAGCATCATTCTGAACTGCTTGACTGGCCTATATGTTTGTGTCTGTGTATGAATTTACATGTGTATTTGCATTAAGGTAGAAATAATACATTTTATGAATTTCACTAATACTTTTGTGTCCTATATACTTTTAACATAAACTATATATTTACATAAAAAGTCTTTGCTAAAATTAATAAAGCAAAAATATTCTTAAAATGCAAAACTGATAATTATAGAGATAAAAATTAAGACAAGTGATGATTATATTTATTCACCAAAAATAACTCACCTGTCTAAAAATTAAGTCTAACTATTGAAAAATTAAGTCTTACTGAATATTTGTAAAGTATATGCAAGATGCAGAGGCAAGAAAAATGGAAAATATAAACATAACTTAAAAATAATGTAATGGAGATATTGTTACTATCATTGATGCTTTAATTAAAGAAAGTGAGAGGATCTTCCATTGTTTTCTGTTGTTTAATTTGTTTCTTTAGAGAATATCTCACTATGTAGCTTTGGCTGGCATAGATCTCACTATGTAAACCAGGCTACCTTCAAACTCACAGATATTTTTTTGTCTCTGATTTCTGAGTGTTGGGATTAAATGCTATGGGATAATGCTCTTTTACACTGTAAAGATTTGTCACTCATACTAGTTTAGTAAAATGCTGATTTGCCAGTAGCCAGGCAGGAAGTATAGACAGGATGAACAGACTGTGAGAATTCTAAGAGAAAAGGCAGAGAGAGGTAGTCACCACCAGATGCAGAGGAAGTAAGATGAGAATGTTGCATTGAGAAAGGGTACCAAGTCACATGGATAAATGTAGTCAAGAATTATGTTAATTTAAGTTGTAAGAGCTAGTTAATAATAAGCCTGAGCTAATAGGCCAAACAGTTTATAAGTAATATAAGTCTCCATGTATTTCTTTGGGAATGAATGGCTGCGGGACTAGGCAGGACAGAAACTTCCATCTACAATTAAAGGCATGCATATCCATAGTCAGCTTTTTTTAAAATATGAGACACCAGAACACCAAGTTTTATATGAGGTATTTATCTGATGTGCTTTTGAAGCACAACTCAGGACCACAGGACTAGGTTAGAATGTAATTGGCTATTTGGCAGCATTACCATGCAATTTTTCCACAACAGCAAATCACACACTACATGGTTCCAATGGTCTTCCTTTGCATGCTATCCCTGCTATTTAGAAACATTCTAATTACTTTAGAGATGATGAAACAGAATGAAGAAGGCAGCCACTACTACAAACATTTATATCCACACAGATCATGACACTCCCTGGACCAGAGCTTTCCTTCCTAATGATGGTGAGAATTTTCATAATTCATAATTACTTGGGAAGTCTAGGCCTCAGCAGTATAATAATGGAAGTGTCTTGTAAACTATCTATATAACTCTCCCCTGAAGGACCAAATAATTTTTCTCATAGTGCCTAAAGACGTATATCTAAAGGAGTTACTAATGGACTGAATTTTTAAACACCTACAACCTTTTACTGATTAAAGTAGACTCTAAAGTGAATTTTGAAGAAAGGAGAGTAAAAATAGGGTAGTCCACATTGAGACTGTTGAAATTGTGACTTTAGAATCATCTGTAGTTTTAATCTTTATGAATTAAATATAGTCAGAACCAATGATAACAGTGCCCTAAGGCTAGATGCAGGAGCGGGGAGAGGCAGTACCTGGTGACTTCCTACGCAATAGAGTTGGTTTGAAGGCAACTGTGGCATCACATGTGGCAGGAGGATTGCTTGAGTTCAAGAGCAAACTGAGCTGGGCTATTCTGTGAGACCTGTTCCTTTAACAAGTGAGCAAACAGAAAAACACTATTGAGTTTTCGCCAGAATGAGAGACCTGGTGTGCAATGGTAGCTTTTGCATTTCAAATAGATTCTTTGACATTATGTCAAATCTCTCAGGAAAGATAAGTTCTTATTATTTATGATACTGAATTTCATACATCTGGGCAGAAATTATGACAATCCCATACTACACTCTGCTTCCGCCATTTCAGAAAGAGGGCTTTTATAATGGGAGTATATTTGAGAGATCCAGGCTAACTGATAAATAGCTGAGGCAAGCAAACAGGGAATAGGATAGTAACTTGGGATTCTACTTGGTTTTGGTTACTCACATACCCATCTCCAAACATTAGACAATTTACTTTTAGCAACCTGTTCACAGTTTAAGAAAAATTTCAAAGGTTAACATGTACTCCTTTCTCTGAACAACAGGCTTTTTTTTATACTGTTGATGAACAAAAGACAGAATATATTCTATAATTCTCTCCTTATGTCCAGGTATGAGATCACAAAGATAGATTTGTCCTGAATTTATTTTGGATGCATGCTCAGTAAATTGTGTCTTCAATATGAGTTTTAAGATAGAATCTCTTATTTACCATTTTATGTCTATGTGTAATTGGCCATGTATATGACTAAGATCAGACATATTGTGGAAAGGGACATGTGCATTAGAGATATGATTGTGTAATTAGTCTGCCAATCAAATTAGCAACCAAACTCTTCCTTTCCTTGAAACCCATAAAAGAAACCACAAACAATAATTGGGGCCCTTGAATGTCTTTCACTCATATAGCTCAATTTTTTCTTACATTTTAATCTGATATTTCTATTATTTCACTTAAATAAAGTTTCATTTCTAGTTTTGCAAAATTGTATTTTGTTTGAAAGATATTAAAATAGACTACTCTAAATTGAAAATGTTGAACTAGTGACTTTTAGAGTCATTTCATTTGAAGTTTTAATATTTGTGATTAAAATATATTACAAATATATTATGGGCATCCTCCAACAAAATAAGTGACTGTATTTTAAACTCATGTCCTGTTAGCATCATGTCACATTCTTTTACATAGTTTCAAAGGGCAGAAAGTGTCATTGGTTTTAGAAATTTGGAAACACTCCAAAGCTACTTAGTATCCAGCATTCATCCACATTTCATTCCTTCCACAGTTATTGAACATATCACTAGAAAGCACAAGGTACAACTATAACATGATTCTAACAGCCTGCTGATAATCATAAAAACAGTCCCAAAGAATTTTCAGAAAGTTAATTATAATTTTTTAAATCATGACATTTGTGAGTAGAGAATTTAAGATTCTTTTCTCAATTTCCCATGTCCATACCCCTTTAAATATACAGGCAGCTGTAAATTTACAAAACTCTATGCTTTTCTTACTTTCCTTGAAAGTAAGTAGAGATTATACATACTTACTGAATGTTTACTTTTTGCAAAAGTACATGTGCTTTTGTAAATATATCACCTATTTAAATATCATTTGTCAGGTTTCAAAAGGGTAAAAAAGTAACGCTGGTAGCAAAAAGAATACAGAATCCAGAATATTAATTTTAAAGAGGCTTTTTGGTTGAGGTGAAAATGGAGATGAATGGAGGAATTAAGTCCTACAGCAATTTTAAAAATTGATAAAAGTCAGAAGCAAATTTTATACATATTTTAGTAAATTAGGAAAGCGTGAAGAATGGTAGAACATGATTCTTAGATCTCTAGCTTCATAGACAAGTGAGGTAAGTAAACACAATGGAAACACATGGGAAATGTGTTTAATCTGTAGGGAATCCATTTTTCAATAGACATTTGGAAGTCTATAGGATGTGTGGGTAGAAATGATGGTAGGTGAATAAAATATAGTTCTGGACATAAGGA
Source organism: Ondatra zibethicus (assembly GCA_004026605.1). Classification (NCBI taxonomy): domain Eukaryota; kingdom Metazoa; phylum Chordata; class Mammalia; order Rodentia; family Cricetidae; genus Ondatra; species Ondatra zibethicus. The sequence goes on along the minus strand of PVIU01013889.1, from coordinate 42,805 downwards.
GAAAGGTATTCATATAAATACTGAGGTGTCTTAAGGTTATTTGAAAACAATAAAAAGAAATTAACAATATGTAGGTAACGAGGAAAGCAAATTAAGAGAGTTGCTAGGTTGTAGTTCAGTGGTATAGCACTTGTGTAGAACGTGCAAGTCTCTGAGAGAAATCAGCAGAATAATAACAACAATAAAAAACAACAGGGACGACAACAACACCAACAACAACAAAACACCCAACATTTATGGTAGTATAAAGTAAAAAAAAAAAAAAGAATCTGTACTGTTATGGGTAGAAGTCTCAATTTGCATCCTAAGGAACAGTTATGAGCTATTCTTCAGATTCCTCCTACCTCAAGATTTTGTATAGTCTCTTATTTAGTAGACAGTTCTGCCTGACAGGATGGATCATAGGTATTTCAACAAAACGTGTCTATGTCTTCTTAATTCCTGTTCTTATTGGGTACTTCCTTACCAACGCAGTAAGGAGACCTTCATCTTTTATTTGAAGAGGGTAAAATGTATGGAATATTTATTGACTCTACCTTACACCCAAATATAATCCACTGTTAAACCTTGCTGTTTCCATACTAAACCTATAATGGAATCTATCTGCTCTTTCCATACTCATGCTTACCACTCTTCCTTAAACAACAGGCTCCAAATGTTTTCAGTATTTACTTTTACTCCATTATAATGAAACGACATGGGTGGATATGCTTATCACAAAGAAGCGATAAAAGTTTAAAGGTTAAAGATATGCTAATTAACCTAAGTTGATCATTACCCAATGTGAAATACAAATCCAAAATCACACTGTGCCTCATGAATATGTAAATTTGTAATACAGTGATAAAAAGAAAACAAAATTTAAAAAAATAATTATGGTGGTCAAAAATGTCTTATGGAAAGGATGATATTGTAGCAAGATTTAATGGCTCTGAGAATGTGAATCATGTTTTAATTTTAAGTAAAGCAGTCCGGAAGGGTCATAGTAGCAGGAGATCCTATGGGGTTGACGCATGAGTAGTATGTGGCAGCCAAAGGAGATCAGTGCAGTAGGAAAGGATCAAGTGAACAGGCATTCAGGAGACAATCACGACCTTTTTGGCTAAGTATTTCAACTTTTATTTTGATTGAGAAGAGTGTTATTGAACGGTTTTGAGCAGAGGAGTGAAATGCCTTATTTGATCTGACTTTTCTATTTTCCTATCTTATAGGTGCTTTGAGATATGCAATAATTATTGCCACCCTGGTATTGACCACCACATTTCAATGGTAATGATTATTTTCTGATGTGCACACATACATATAATCTTAACTCCTTTTCCTGTTTATGTTTTCATATCACTCATATACACACATGTACACACACACATACACAACAAAACTAAAACAACTTATTAATGTCTATTTCCTATTATCTCCTTCGAAGAAAATAAGCCTTACTTGGTTAGGAATTTTCACAGATGTTACCTAGTACCAAGAAATGAGCCTACATAACACATCCTATAAAACATTTATCAAAAAACTAATCTGTATGTTGTTAACATATATTATATATGTGTATAAACACATACACACACATATATAACCATTTAGTTTTAATGTTGATTTATGTTTTAAGGAGGATTCCTGGAATAGTATTAAGGAAATGAAATCTCATAAAGTCATCAGCCAGATAGCAGTACTCAGGCCTTTCACAGTTACTTGTAAATATCACATATAATATTTTATTATTCTAAAATTCATATCTATCCCTAGAGGTTGGAGAGAAAGAATTGAAGTTATAGGGACTCAAGTCTCTGACTAATGTTATGAAGGATTCTATATGTAATATGATCATAGACAATCCGTGTATTAACTTGTGGTTCTACAGTAAACGCAAGTTTACTCCTGTGTTTGTTCCTTTCTTGGAACTCACAGCTGTCAAGGTATATTATTAAAATAAAGTTCTTCCAAGTAACACATACCTTTCTTATCAGTCAACAATTTAAAACTGAATTGAAGATTTATTGCTTTAAATCAGCCATCAAATAAATAAAAATTTTGCATAGCATTTATCTGTGTGATTGGCAGTTTCAGTGCATGCAATATCAGGGTTCCTTAGTAGTTTCTAACCTGAATTGTGAAAAATTATGCAATCACAATATCACAATGCTTTCCATAGCAAGTTCTTCAAATATGTAACATTTTTCTCCACAACCCAAATATGTATATTATCATTCTTGCTTGTATAACACAAGGTTACATGATAAACAAAAGCCGAAGTGCCATCTTTCCACAGTAACAACTTTTTAGACTTTAAAGCTCTAACAGTAGAAAATGGGGAAAATGCATGAAATAAGAAATAGAGACAAGGGGAGGCAGTTGTTACAAAACGCATTGTAAAGTAAACATTTACTGATCAAATTTGCCAGTTGCTCTTTTGTAAGAAAGAAAAGTACATAATTATTAGGAATGTACCTGAAACTGCCTAGGTAATATAAGCAAAGCTGTTTTGCAGTAGGACTGTAAATAGAACTTTCTGTGGTGATACAAGTGTTGCGCTTTATACTCCCCAGTTGGGAAGCCATTACATAGAGGGGCTCTTAAGCATTTAAAAGATGGCCTGTAGAACCAACTGAATCTCATGTTGTATTTAGTAATAATTAAATGTGAATACATATCTATGCCTGGTAGCTATCGTATGGAGCAATCCAGACATAGAAGATGATAATTTACTTAATTTCTGTCTTCAACTGGGTAAAGATATGATAAAAGACCAAAATACAAAAGATCATATGAAGAGTATTCTTGTTTTTATTTACTTTTAATAAGGTCTATAACATTACAAAATAAGGGAAATTATAAAACAAACGTTCTAGAGTTTAGTCTGAACACATGACACACAGTAAATATACAGTGTAGGTTTCTTTTTTTATTTTATTGAGCTATACATTTTTTTCTGTGCCTCTCCCTTTCTCTCCCCTACCCTTCAACCTACCCCAATGGTCCCCATGCTCCCAATTTACTCAGGAGATCTTGTCTTTTTCTACTTCCCATGTAGATTAGATCCATGTATGCCTCTCTTAGGGTCCTCATTGTTGTCTAGGTTCTCTGGAATTGTGATTTGTAGGTTGGTTTACTTTGCTTTATGTCTAAAAGCCACTTATGAGTGAGTACATATGATATTTGTCTTTCTGGGTCCTGGTAACCTCACTCAAAATGATGTTTTCTAGATCCATCCATTTGCCTACAAATTTCAAGATGTCATCATTTTTCCCTGCTGTGTAGTACTCCATTGTGTAAATGTACCACGTTTTCCTTATCCATTCTTTGGTCAAGGGGCATTTAGGTTGTTTCCAGGTTCTGGCTATGACAAATAATGCTGCTATGAACATAGATGAGCACATGTCTTTGTCGTACGATTGAACATCCTTGGGTATATACCCAATAGTGGTATTGCTGAGTATTGAGGAAGGTTGTTTCCTAATATTCTAAAAAATCACCATACAGATATTCAAAGGGGATGTAGCAGCTTGCACTCCCACCAGCAATGCAGAAGTGTTCCCTATACCCCACAACCTCTCCAGCATAAGTTGTCATCAGTGTTTTAAATCTTAGCAATTCTTACAGGTGTAGACTGGAATCTCAGAGTTGTTTTGATTTGCATTTCTCTGATGACTAAAGATGTTGAGCATTTCCTTAAGTGTCTTCAGCCATTTTAGATTTCTCTGTTGAGAGTTCTCTGTTTAGGTCTGTATTCCGTTTATTTTTTTTATTGGATTATGTGTTCTTTTGATGACCAATTTATTGAGTTCTTTGTATATTTTGGAGATCAGACCTCTGTCTGATGTGGGGTTGGTGAAGATATTTTTTCCATTCTGTAGGCTGCCATTTTGTCTTGTTGACCATGTCCTTTGCTTTACAGAAGCTTTTCAGCTTCAAGAGGTCCCATTTATTAATAGTTTCTCTCAGTGTCTGTGCTGCCGGGGTTATATTTAGGAATTGGTCTTCTGTGCCAAGGCACTCAAGTGTACTTCCCACTTTCTCTTCTACGAGGTTCAGTGTGGTTGGCTTTATGTTGAGGTCTTCCATCGATTTGGACTTGAGTTTTGTGCATGGTGATAGATATGGATCTATTTTCATTCTTTTACATGTTGATATCCAGTTATGCCAGCACCATTTGTTAAATATGCTTTGTTTTTTCCATTTTGTTTTTTTGCTTCTTTGTCAAAAGTCAAGTGTTTGTGGGTGTGTGGATAATATCTAGGTCTTTGATTCAGTTCCATTGGTCTTCCTGTCTGTTTTATTCTAATACTAGGCTGTTTTCAGTACTGTAGCTCTGTAGTAGAGTTTGAAGTCAGGGGTTGTGATGCCTACAGAAGTTCTTTTATTGTACAGGATTGTTTTTGGCTATCCTAAGTTTTTTGCTTTTCCATATGAAGTTGAGTGCCGTTCTTTCAAGATCTGTGAATAATTTTGCTGGGATTTTGATGGTCGGCATTGCATTGAATTTGTAGGTTACTTTTGGTAAGATTGCCATTTTTACTATGTTAATTCTACCCACCCAAGAGCATGGGAGATCTTTCCGCTTTCTGGTGTCCTGTTCAATTTCTTTCTTCAAAGATTTAAAGTTCTTGTCATACAAGTCTTCCACTTGTTTGGTTAGCGTTATTCTGACATATTTTATGCTATTTGTGGCTATTGTGAAGGGTGATGTTTCTCTGATTTCTGTCTCAGCCCATTTATCATCTGTGTACAGGAGGGCTTCAGATGTTTTTTAGTTAATCTTGTATCCTGCTACATTACTGAATGTGTTTATGCGTTGTAGAAGTTCTTTGATAGAATTTTTGGGGTTGCTTATGTATACTATCATTTCATCAGCAAATAGTGAGAGTTTGAATTCTTTTCTGATTTGTATCCCCTTGATCTCCTTTGGGTTAACAGATTGTACATGATAACATAATTCATCCTTTTGCTGCATATAAGAAACACACTTCAACATCAAAGACAGACATTACCTCATAGTAAATGGTTGAAAAAATTTTTTTCAATCAAATGGACCTAAGAAACAAGCTGGTGTAGCTATCCTAATATCAAACAAAATAGACTTCAAACTAAAATCAATCAAAAGAGACAAAGAAGGTCATTTCATATTACTCACAGGAAAAATCCATCAAGAAGAAATCTCAATACTTAACATTTATACCCCAAATACAAGGGCACCCTAATATGTAAAAGAAACACTTCTAAAGCTTAAATCATACATTAAACCCCACACATTTATAGTGGGAGACTTCAACATTCCACTCTTACGACTGGACAGGTCAGTCAGACAAAAAAAAATGAACAGAGAAATAAGACATTATGACTCAAATGAACAGACATTATGACTCAAACGGACTTAACAGACATCTATAGAACATTCCATCCAAACATAAAAAGAGTATACCTTCTTCCCAGAACCTCATGGAACCTTCTCAAAAACTGACCACATACTAGGTAAGAAAGCAAACCTCAACAGACACAAAACATTTGGAATAACCCCATATATCTTATCGGATCACCATGGCTTAAAACTAGTATTCAACAGCAACACTAATTCCAGGAAGCCTACAAACACATGGAAATTAAACAATGCTCAATTGAGTTATAAATAGCTCAAGGAAGAAATAAAGGGAGAAATTAAAGACTCCTAAAATTCAATGAAAATGACCCCACAACATACCCAAATTTATGGGACACCATAAAATCTGTGTTAAGAGGAATGTTCATAGCACTAAATGCCTAAATAAAAAAGCTGGAAAAATCGCACATTATTGAATTAACGGTGTAGGTTTCTATATGAAGGTTTAGGAGTCAACTGAGAATCACAGAATCTCTCATAATGATCAGAGAAATCACAGATTTAAATTGTAACACATCCATGCCCAATTGGCCCCTTGTCACTATAACCCCCTACGACCAGTCCATCACTTGAGTGGTAATTCTTCCAGAAACTTAATGTTGTCTAGTGAAACTCACTAGTTTATCTTTCCATCCTCATTGTGGCAGATATTCTCTATCGACTGGTCAAACTCCAACTTCTAAGCCATAGGACATGAGTACACAGCACGGCGTTAGCCCTCAAGTTTTTGAAGAATTATTGCTTTCTTAAAGCAAGCACTAGCTCCTCTCATTCCTATTCTTCCTGCTGGAGTATGCATTTCTGAGGAGATGCTAGGAAGTTGATACTGCTGAACCACTGAATCCATTTCAGTACCTGCCTACTTCTGACCACCTCATTATAAGAGATCAATTGACTTCTGTTTGATAAACTTCTGATAAATGTATTGCAATTTGGAACCCGAAAAGCAAACTCAATAAATGCGGTTTATTTCATTGTTGTGTTAGTGTCATAAGGGAACAGTTGGAATTTTTAAATTTATTTTGTTTATATTTTCACACTTTATACGATGTGTTCTGATTACTCTGGCTCCCTGACATTTCTTATCTAACCCCTGCCTCTATCAACCATCTCTCCTCCTGACCATTCACCTTTCCATCTTCATTTATTTTTGTTTTGTTTTGAAAGCCAATAGATTTAATGAGGGACATCTGTTTGACCTTGGACTTGGCATTCTCATTTAGAACCTGGTGGGATCACCAGTGCTTTTTCCATTTACCTATGTAATCAGAGCAAGTTTCAGGCGTAGTTATTGTGTGCTGAGATGAGTGCTTGGTGATATGATGGCGAACAGCTGCTAGTGTACATTCAATAAGGAGTCCACATTCCCAGAAAGCAACAACCGGCAAATACTGAAACATAGTGTCATGAGATAAACACTAAAATAGCACAGGATTTTATGATTGACATAGAAGACTTCCTGAAGCAATTAGCTTTGAAACTAAGACCTTGATAATGAGCAGAACATAAACACACAAAGAATAAAGAAAGTGTAGCAGTCAGCAGGTTAACAGAGAAAACATAGCTAAAAGGAAATGAAAATAGGTCACCATCAACTGTGTGAGGGCAGGTAGAGAAGGAGCCAAGTAGAGCAATCAATTAGGGTAGAATTTGAAGACAAGGCCAAATCTTACAACACAGCATAGACTGTGCTTTAAAATCAACAAATATGGGCTGGGTATGTAGCTTATGGGAAGAGTATATGCCTAGCATGCACAAGAATTTGTATTCCATTTGCAGAATGGAAAAAGAGCAATTAATTAATAAATTAGAAGTGTCATTAAAATAGGGAGGCAAGTGGACTACAGGAATTCAATGAGTGACAAAAAAAAAAAAAAACCCACCCCAGAGTCTACATGGAGAAGGGGTTAGAAAGTAGGAGGACTAGAAGTGAATCAATTATGGTCACTTTCACAATTTAAACGAGACATAATAGTAGAGGAGAAGAGACCGAGAAAGGAGACTTGGTTTGAAAGCTATTTAGATAGCATGATATTTGCAGAGGGAGGGATCAAGTGTGACTCTTAGATTCCCAAAATGAACAGCTGAACAGGGTGCAGTGCTCGTTGGTAAGGAATCATCGGGGAAAATTGTTCCATTTGGAGAAAATGCTTGGGACAAGGGAAAGATAAGTTCAGTTTTGGATTTATTCAATTTTAAGTTCCTGTGGGAAATTAAAACAGAAAGTAAACAGTAGGACATACTGGTCAAAAATTGAAGAGTGTCTTCAGTTGAAAATATCGATTGGATGTCATCATCATATGACTGAAAACACACATCAGAAAGTGTATAAGTAGCTAGAGATAAAAGCAGGGAAGATACTTGAGACATTTGTCAAAAGGAGCTTGGTGAACTGTAGATTGTGCATGGGCTGAGAATATAAACAGAGATGAAAAAATTGAATTTGTTACTTACTCATTGCCTAAGTAATTTATTCCTTCCTAAGTAGGCATTTTGTTTTGTTTTGTTTTTGAGACAGGGTTTCTCTGTGTAACATGCAGTCCTAAAACTTGTTTTGTAGGCCAGGCTGGCCTCAAACTCACAGAGATCCATCTGCCTCTGCCTCCTGAGTGCTGGATTAAAGGCTCCTGCCACTATTGCCTGACCTAAGTAGGTAGGATTTTTTTTTGTAGTTGTTATTTTGAGGGAGGGGGGGGTTAGAGACAGGATTTCTCTGTAGCTTTGGAGCCTATCTTGGAGCTTGCTCTTGTAGACCATGTTGGCCTAGAACTCACAGAGATCTGCCTGCCTCTACCTCCTGAGTGCTGGGATTAAAGGCAGGCCTGCACCACAACTGCCCGGCTTAACTAGGTAGTTTTTAAGGAATTAAACCTACAAACTTGAACCAAAAACCATTTTCCAAAAGGATCCAAAGACTTTACTAACGTGAGGAAAGACCTGAGACAACTATGACATTATGAATCATGAAATTATGAAAAAAAGAGCCCATGAAAAATCACAGTGTAAGTAGAATAGACCAGCTCCCAAATCTCTAGCCCATTCATAGTTTATATCCCATAAACTCACTACATTACTACTTGATCTTAACTCCCTTACCCAAAGAAACTTCTGTTTGAGATCTTCTCTTTTTGACAAGCCTCAGTGTTTCCTGCTGAGATCTAATGGTTAACTTTTTAATACCAGTTGGTTCCATTTGGATGCTTCTTTCCAAACCTACTATGTCCTTGTTAACAAAATAGTTAACACATCAGCACTTGCAGAAGACTGACCCTAGACCTTGTCCTGAGAGGAAAGAGGAACTAGGCTGAAGATTTCCCCTAGTATTAGTCCCCTATTAAAACTTGTTCTTTCTTTACTGGGGTCCTTTGGAGAAGGTTCCAGTGTAACTTCTCGACTTTAGATTGAATCTTCTTTCTGAAATTCAGTGCTTTATTTCTATGGTCAGCAGCTTAATCAAACTCCCTAGGAATTTTCACTTTCCATCCCTAGTTCAGGTTTGCATATAAATAGCTCATTACTCCTAAGACTTTTTCCTCCTAGTTTAAAATCTATTTTATTTTTCCCCTCCATGCTAAGATTTTTCTCCAAATTAGAATTGCCTAACTGACTTTTCTGGTAATTCATGGGATTTACTTTTCTCTGTTATCCTGCTCCTCATTATACAGGTACTAGTTAATTTTAATAATTAATCTATAGCAGCACACTCAAGGTAAAACTTTGTGCAAAAAGAATCATTATTTACCAACTCTTATTAGATAATCTGCTTTAGCATGAGCGGTTGTGTCAAAGAAAGGGGACACTCTTAGCCCTCATTGTCTTTAGCCTCATTTGTGAGACAAATACAAAATAATTAATTATGAGATTCATGTTTTATTAATAATTAGAATAATCATCAAGGTAACAAAATCACAACAGAGTTAAAATAATTGATAAGAAGATGGGACCTAATGTGAAGAGGTAGTACCTCTAAGAACAGTTAATTATTTTTTATGCTTTGCGTGTCAAGTCTTGGTTGGTAGCTGGCGAATCCAGTCATTGAGAGTTGCTTATTTCATCAATGGATCAACCACTCAGTTCAAAATTGGTTGGCATTATAGGAAGGAGGTAGAAACATTCAAAGCTGGGGCCTAAGTGGAGGAAGTGGCTCACTTAACATATGACCTCCAGAGGTAGCTTGACCCCAGCTACTTCCACTGCTGTTCTCTTGTTTTGTTTTTGATTAATTGCTTAGCTCCACCATTGTCTTTGTTATTGGGGGCAAATAATTTCACTTCACCAAATGCCATTCTTTTCCTCATTAAAACAGGACAGCAAGCCAAAGCTTTTGAGTTGAATTAGCATTTGTCATCTCGTATTATCCCAAGCGGTAGTTTAACAGAAGATAACTGTCTAGCCGAGGTAACTGCTCCTTCATTACAGTTGACAAATAGTTTGAGATACAAAGTAGTTCTTACCTTTTATGAATATTTCCCCAGGAAGCATTGATATTCTCTATTATCATTTGTACTTTTCTGGTGTCATCTGTAGAATAGTCGCGAAGAAGTTTCAGTGCCAAATCATTTGCCACATCTACCTTTATCTGCCATTGGCGGAGGTCTTTGGCCAACTGCTATAGGTGTGCATAGGAAAGAAAATTAATGTCACTTTTTATCCAGCAATATTCCTAAGTGGATACCTCTAAATATTTCATAAATAGTTACTGATTCTTCAGGTCACAGCATGTCTACTCAAGTCACCTGTCATGTGAGTCAGTCAGCTACGATGATGTAAATTAACATGCTTTTCATGACGAAATTTCAAATGCAGAATCTTAAGCATTCGTACCTTTCAGGTACTTCAATTTAGTATCAATAAGTTGGTAATAAAACAACCTTAAGTTTTTTAATCATAGGAAAGAATAAATTATAAAAGACTCATTTGTAATTGCTTAGAATGTGACATAGAACAAAGTCATGTGTACGTTTCTGGTATCATTTGCAGAATAGTCCCAAAGAAGTTCCAGAACCAAATCATTCTCCATATCTACCTTTATCTGACACAAAACATGCATCTCCTCCCTTCATTAACTTGTTGAATTGTTTATGTAATTAGTGCCATCTACTGGCATTTAATAAACTCTGCATACTGAAAACACTGAACAAAAAGAAGACTGTTACCACACAGTTTCTGAAGGATTATAATACTTTAAAGATACTCTACTTTAATATTCGAATACAAGGCAAGATATAAAACTCTTTCTAAACTAAAAAACTTAAGTGTTTTTCTTTGCTTGTTTTTGACAGTTGAGTGTAATCAAATCGGTCATTTCTTCATTGGAAAGAAGTCACCCAAGGTCATGTACATATGGAAGCATATCAAGCTACCACTTCCACATGTAGGCGAGTCTACACATTAAGGTAGAATTAAAGTGTTAAGAAATTATGCTTAATACAGTGTGGAGGGTTAAGGTATAGGTGCATGAATAGAGAAATATGAACAGGCAATGAAATGAAGAGGCAGAAAAAAACATTTCATAAAAGAGAAAAACTTAACTTTCAAGTAATATAAATGTATTTACTCAAGAAGGTATAATTTGATGATAGTTAACCAAAATTCATATAGGGGAAGACGAGTGAAATCCTTACATTCTATTTTTGGAAACATAATATTATAACAATTTGGAAATAAACAGCAAGTGACCCCATAATACCACTTATTATTTTATCCAAATAAAATATTCAAAAAGGTAAGTGTATTATAACATTAAAAATTTCACCAAAAGACTAATTTTAATATTTACTTAGATGATATTAGAAAATAACCAATAATGTGTACAATAATCATGGTAAAGAGAAGATGATTGGTCTGAGGCTGTAACTCAGTGGTAGAGTGCTTGTTCAAGGCCCAGGTCCAATCCCTAGTGCCTAAACAAGCAACAAAGACAACCATGCTTTTCTTACAGCAAAACAGAATGCATTTTTTAAAACTCAGTATGAACAGAAGAAAAATGATCATAGGAGTTTCTGAAAGCTTGAGACATTTTTATTTAATATTTTTGTTTTGTTTTAGCATGATGTTTATATGCACAAAAGAAAATCTTGGTATTTCGGTATAATTCAATGCTTTTGTTTGGACTTTTATCCCTCACAAAGTTAGAATTTTTATATAATCCACTATTTCTCACTTAATTAGAATATTCTATTTTGGAGTCAGCTAAATAGTAGCACTTACTGTATATTGCAAATAGTTTCAGATTATCAAGCTATTATTAGCATACTAAAGTGCTGTGAAAGCAGAAGAGAGGAAATAGAGTGAGGTAATGACAGAGAGAGGAAGAGAGGGAGTCTCTTTTGGCACAGAACATGGTTGTTGGTATCACAAAACAACTGAAATCTATCCTTGTGGAATGTCATTCTTTCTTCAATACTTCTTTTATCAAGAATTGATAGATTGATAAACAAGAAATAGTTCCTGTTTCTACTTTGCAGAGTCCCATAAGTACAAGCTGTGTGGATGTGAATTAATCCCATGAGTGCTCCTCTTTTCTAGAAAATTCCTAGGATACAAATTTTTTTCATTTCTTATTATGTTTAAACATGTTGAAAGTCCTCAAGAATCTTGCGTATTAATTTTTATTTTAATGTTTGTTTTCTTTGACTTTATATATATAATATATACATATATAAATATATGAAGTCAAGTTAAAGTGTGGGTTATAGAATGTACCTGCTGGGTAGCCCTGCTGAATTAATCTCTTAATAATTATATGACAAAAGGAAAAGCTATCCATGAGTCAGCTTTCTCCTTTGTTAAATGTGAATATTTATATCTACACTGAAAGAAGAGTATGTGGGAAAATGCCTGGAAGAAAAATTGTGAGAAAAAATCATGTAAAACAAAGTTATCTGGCATAATCAAAGAATTAAATAAATACTACCTATCACCATCATTACTAGTGCTATGATTACTAAGGCTGCTGTTAAAATCTCACATACAGTCACAGTGAGAGTCGCTGATGAATGCAAAGGAAATGGCTTCCTATTTTATAGGAATTGTACAGATAAAACAGCTGGATATGTTCCTCTTTACCTTAGAAGATAAAAGAGAGTAGATAGTTATAGAAATAAAATTGCAATGTTATTACAGAACTTTTCGTATATCAGGTGATTGGGGATACTTACCTACCAGTGAAATGAATACTTGTCCAAAGTGAACTTGCTTTTGGAAACTCTTAATGAATGTTTCAAAGGATCTCATGATAAGCTGTGAGGAGCAACAAAAAGCTCCTTTCCAAGGAAGCCTTGTTTGCTTATTGTCTTATAGTTTTATCTTAAGGAACTGAATAACTTTGTAAGTCTCTATTTTATTTTCTCAAAAAAGAGGATGGAGCTACTAACTCTGCCTATGCATCAATCGTGTTGTGAGAAGTATGCAAAATCAAAACCAAAATCAAATTGTTTGGAAAATTAGAAAATGGGATCTTAATACTATGTACAGAGCATATAAGTCAATAATAATCAAGGTAAAAATCCATAGGCACATAGAGGCTATGTGTAGAGGGAACAGGTACATCTCTTTAGGAAAGAAATAAAATATTCAGATATGGATGGAAGTGGGGACAGGAATGAGGGGGTCAAGTAGGGAGGGAGAAGGAAGGGAGAGTTGTGGCAGGGGACACATAGAGAGACAGCTAAAATTAAGTGACATTTGAAGAGTCGTATGGAAACCTAAAACAGTCAAAACTCCCTAAAATATATACATATATGAAGGTGATCTACATGAAATTGTCAATTAATTGGGAGAGACAGAATCCCAACTGCCATCTCTTGTCACCAAATAAAGCTTCCAGTACCAGAATTTTGTTACATCTAATTGCATTGTTGGTCAAAGAGGCCCCATGGGAATTTCCAAACAAGATAGGCTGTTGCTAAGACTATAGATTGCTCTTCATAAACGGACAGCAAGGCTCTGTTGCTAAAGATAACACCCACAAAACTCATTGAATACGGATATGTTGAATTGGTGCCTACACAGAGCTTTCACCACTATGTTCCAGTGTCTTTGGTACAAAAAAAATCGAAACACTGTGTAAAGAGAAATGTAAGCACCAGCACCAAGACATCCTCAAAGCCTTTATCCACAATGGTGTACTACCTCCAAGATATGCAAAGGCAATGGTAACATAGAACTGGTGAGAGTGACCAACCAACAACTGGTTTGACTTAAGGCCCACTCTACGAGATGGAATCCATACCCAATCTATACATTGCTTAGTTGACCAAGAACCTGAGACTAGATAGCCAAGGGACTTAGGGTAAAACCAAATAATACTGGCCTAAAAAACAAAACAAAACAAGACAACCCCAAAACTGCTCTGAAAAAACAAAACAAAACAAAAAGGAGTGATAAAACGACTCCTAAAGGGGTTCTGCTATACTCATAGATCAGAGTCTTGCTCAACCATCATCCTGTAGCAGATAAGAACAAATATAGAGACCCACAGCCATACAATACGCAGAGTGAGAATCCTTGAATCTCTCAGTCATAATTGGGGTGTCTTCATCAATTTCTACCCTTCAGAGCTTAGGGAACACTACTAAAGAAGAGGCAGAAAGACAGTAAGAGCCAAAAGAAATGAAGGACACCAAGAAAAGAAGGCCCTCTCAATTAACATGAGGAGAGCTCATATGAACTCACAGAGACTGAAGCAGCAAGCATAGGGCCTTCATGGTCTTCCCCAGGTCTTCTGCATTTACAATGACTTCCAGTTAAGTACTTTTATGTGATTGCTGAGTGTGTGAACAAGTGGATCTCTGATTCTTTTGCCTTTTTCTGGGCCCTTTTTCTTTTGTTGGTTTGTCTTACCCAACTTTGATGTGATAGTTTTTGTTCTATCTTATTAAATATTATTTTTTCATATTTAAAAATGATTAAATCCATGCATACATGAATGAAAACCGAGCTGTTAGACAAAAGGTTAACCCACTGAAGCCTGTTTGTGAGAGGAAAAAAGTAAATTTTCTTGAATACACAGAGTATGTCAACCACTCCAGAATGGGCCTCATGGTCAGGAGTAGTTGAACAACATACAATGGACTCCACAGTTGTTTTTAGAGTGTTGTTTTATTGGGTTTGGTGTTATATTTTCTTTTTGTTTATCTATTGAGAAAGAACTTAAAGTTGGATGTGTAGAGGATGGGAGAGAATCTGGAAGGTCTTGAGGGAGGGGAAAACACAATCAAAGTAAATTTGAATTTAAAAATTGTTCTATATAATAAAATATATAAAAGCTTTTGGTTGTTGAATATTTGTCATTCTATCTGGATATCGTGTGCATGTCTGTGTCTTGAACCAAGGGATTCATGGAAAATTTTGGTTCTATTTGCTAACAATCGAGAGCTCATTATCTCTCAGATCTGTCTTCTGTTCTTGCTCTACACAGTAATTTAGATGGAGTAACCCTGGTAAGAAGTCTGTTTTTCCCAGTTCCTCGTGTGAGCTGTTGTCTTGCTGGATCAGGCCAATAGTAAACACTGGCATAAAACAGAATAGCAGAGAGGTGGGGTTGCTTCAGCCTAAGAATTTCTCACATGCACTGTGTAGCCACACAACTGCTGGAGTTAGCATGAGATGGTTCTAGTTTTTGGGCATTTGTAGCTCTGAGTTTTCAGGTTTTAAAGTGATATCATCTTCTTGAAGTTGTTAAATATGGAGTTACCTATCTCCTGTTGTGTTTTTCAGCTTCTTCAGTAGCTATAGACCCAGTTCTTAGAATTATACTTCTGTTTGAAATATTTGCTGTGGTATCCAGACTCCATCCTTACAATATCAACAGAAAGGAACCTCACAGCAAATGACCCTACCTATGGTTCCACAGAGATTATTTAATACACCAATCATCAGATTCATAAAATATAAGACTTTCCACCTGTTCAGTCTCAGGGGACGACAACCATTTTGCTCCTACATGCTAATTTCAGCATCTGGATTCACATTGGGGCTCTTCCTCCATGTGCTCCCTTTCTCTTTGTGTTTCAACTTCTTCTAGGTTTGCGGGGTCCTTCTCTCCAGCCTTCAATCAATAGCGACTATCTCTTCTTCAAACAACAGATTGTGACCGGGATTATTGTATTTTCTTTTGCAGTTCTACCCTTCAGAATTTACTCATTGCTTCCACTTTCGTCATGCAATTCATCACCATTCTGCCTTCACCATTCTTTTAATTGATTTTAACTAGCAGGTACTATCAACTACTCTTACTTCCTTAGAAGGTTTTTCTTTTCTTGGCTCTCTCTATTCTCTTATAGAATGCAAGGTGTTTTGCCTGTCTATTAAATATTATTATTTATAAATTTTGTATCTGATTCAATTGTCTATTCCTTCTTATTTTAAACTGATTCTCAAACAGAAAAGGAGAAAGGGGTTACATCTACCTCCAAAGTAGATACATCATGAAATCCCCTTATTCCTTAAATTTCCACTTTCATTTCTCTTTCCTTAATTTATGTCCTCATCATCTTTTGCTCACATTTTGCAACATCAGTTAGTTAACTCACTTTTTCTACATTCAAACTGGCCTCCAATCTATATATAACTGCCCGAGTTAAATTTTGCAATGAAAATGTTACCTTTGATATGCCTCTGTGTAAAATGTTTAAGTTACATAAAGAATAAAATTCTAACCTTCCCTCTGCTAATACAGACCACAAACATGTGTAGCACACCTTTCAGCTTTTGTTAACGCCTGCTCAATTTCGCAACTGTTCACTTAACAATACAAAAGACCTTAAAGTTAAGACACTTTTTTAAGATGGTAAAGACAGTGGAAGACATCAAAAAGTGCAGGTATCAGGGCTCAGGATTCAATCTAGATGGATGACACATATTTACATATAAATAAATTTAATGAAAGTAATTGTAT
Source organism: Ondatra zibethicus (assembly GCA_004026605.1). Classification (NCBI taxonomy): domain Eukaryota; kingdom Metazoa; phylum Chordata; class Mammalia; order Rodentia; family Cricetidae; genus Ondatra; species Ondatra zibethicus. Next base: position 26,522 of record PVIU01013889.1, on the reverse strand, counting down.
TTGCTGTACTTGAACTTTGAAGAACACAAAACTGCTTTCTCAATGATTATAACATTTTTGGAAAATTATTGTGCAAACAACAGTAAGGTGTTCAAAGGAAGCAGAAAAAACATTTGTTTTGGTTCTTTAAAAATTAAACAATTTCGCTATAAATAAGGATTAATGTTCTGTAAATCTTTATTGGGGAAAGTAATGTTAATTCCGTTCTTTCCAGTGTGAATTAAAATGACCTATAAAATCCTTTATGGATTTATAATAGAAATGTTAAAATATGTGCAAGAAAGCTATTTCGAATGTAAAGCCTCTCACCATTAACTCTAAGACTCATCTATTAAACCTTTGACATTACCAAACAATTCTGTTTCACAAGGTAACATTCCATACAGGATACTATTTAAGATAATGGCCCTCATTTTCCAGCTTACTGGAAATGATTAATCTTTCAACAGCTCTGAGGGCTACATACCAGTGCTGCTACCTTTTTGTCCTTTCAACAATGACTACAAGCTGAGAGCAGGCTAGCAAATGTGTTATCGGCCAACCCATTAGAGTTCCATTATTTTCTGTCTTACATGGCTTCATGTAATGAATTTTTATAATTAAACTAATGGCACACAATTTATTTTTCCCCTCTTTACTTTCAGGCCCCATTTCTCTTCCAGCTTCTTTGGAAGAAGTTTCATACAAAAGGAAGGGAGGAGAGTCCTCCAAGTGTTTCATTACCTTAATTTCATTATGACATTTTGGAAGGCATTCTCTTTATTTGAGCTCTCACTTTAATTTGCTGACTTTATTAAAAGGCTTAAGCAGTGTTGTAATTTACAAGTCATCCAGATACCCCAGGCTTCTAAGAGAAGTCTGGTTGAGAGCACGTAGAAGTGGTCCCGTAAAACCAACCCCAAAAGAACGTCAGAAATTTCCAGAAAGTAGCATTTTCTTGTGCCACCATCCCTGAATTTCTAGGTAACTTTTCAAATCCCATGAGGGTCCTCCAGAAGATTACATTCACAAGTCTCTCTTGTCATGAGAATACATATCTGCACTTTTAAAACCTAGACAAAAATCTGTAGTCGTCATGATATACCTATATAATTTTAAAAGCAGATTTACCATTACATAATCCACCTATTAAATATACCCATTGAAATAGTATGCATTTTTTTCATTGATGTGTTACTGTTCCTACAATCCGATTTTGAAACAGTCTCTTCTCTACAAAATAAAATCTCATACTGATAATAGTAACTTTCCACTCTCCATTTTCTTTGTTCCCAGTTATTACTTGTATTATATATAAAAAAGAGATAGAGACAATGATATTTTTGACTGGGTTATATTAATGAGCTTAATGACTTTGAGATTTATCTATGTTCTAGTATTAGCATCATAATGAATTTTTATCATTTAGGAAGATTTCATTTTCGGATGTACCACATTTTGTTCATGTGTTCCTTTGCTGATGAACAGATGGGTTGATTATGCTTTCTGGATATGATGGTTAATACTACCATGGACTTCTGTACATATTTTTGTGTCTATTTTTATTCCTTTTGAGTATATATTTAGCAATAGAATGCTAATATTTATATCATTGTAAACTGCTGAATATTTTTCTGTTGTTTTCACAGTTTATTTATTTCCCCTATTTGTTCATTCATTTGTATGTTTTCTTGAGACAGGGTCTCATTACATAGCTCTGGCTGTCAGGAAACTTGTTTTCTTCCTTCCTTATTTCCTTCCTTCCTTCTTTCCTTCCTTCCTTCCTTCCTTCCTTCCTTCCTTCCTTCCTTCCTTCCTTTCTACATACCAATTCCATTTCCCTTCCCTTCTCTCATCCTATATCCCCCATCTGCTCATCAAAGATGGTAAGGCCTCCCCTGTGAAGTCAATGAATTCTGTCCCTTCAGCTTGTTGAGGCAGGACCAAGCCCCTCCCTGACTTTGCACCATGCCTAGACTGAGCATGGTATCTCTCTATAGAGAACAGGCTCCACAAATTCAGTTCATGCATTAGAATTAGATACTGGTCCCACTGTCATGTCTCCACACCACTGTCACCTGCATTCAGGGAGGGGCCTAGTTCTGTCCTATGTTCCCCAGCTGTCAGCCCAGATTCAGTGAGCTCCCACTAACTCAGGCCAGCTGAGGACCTGAAAGACGTTGGACTGTGCCTGGGCAGGGCAAAGTCAGAGGAAACTCTGGCGGAGGTCCATATCCTTCCTGCCATGGAACTTGTTATATAGACCACACTGGCCTGGAACCTTCAGGGATCCTTCTGACTCTTTGTGTCAACTGCTGAGATTATAGGTGTGTATGATCACATCTGAACATATTCATCATTTAAAATTCTCATCAAATATGTAAGGGTTCCAAATATTCTACATCCTTGTTAGTGCTTGTCATAGTCTGACTTCTTTATTTTAGCTATTCTAATGAGTGCAAAGTACTATTTCACTGTTTTTCATTTATATTTTCTCATCAATAATGATAACGATATTATGATTTATTTAAGGTTTCTATTTCAAAGAATTTTTCTATTAAAATAATTTCTGTATCTGGGTCATTTGTTTGTATTTTTGTTATTGAGTTATTAGAGTTTATATATGTTTTTGAATATATTCTTCACCACAGATACTATTTAAAATATTTTCTCATTTCCTGAAAATTATCTTTTAAGTTATTGACATTGTTTGAAGTGTTTTAGTTTTGATAAAATATAATTTGTGTGTCTTTTATTACATTTATTTTTGGTCTGCATCTAAGAAGATATTACCTAACAATATTTTGTACTTCTATAATTTCTTGAAATATGTTAAAGTTTTATGCTTTTGTGTTTATGTGCACATGTGTGTGAGTGTGTGTGAGTGTGTGTGAGTGTGTGTGAGTATGTGTGTATATGTGTGTGCTGTGTATGCAACTTCATACATGCATATTTAGACCAGAAGATGATGATTGATGTCATATTTTAACAGTGTGTATCTATGCATTTGAAATAGGGTCTCTCCCTGAACCTGGATTGCTTTTGTTGACTAGGTTGGAAGTCAGGAAGTCCCAGTGATCCTGTCCCTCATATTTTCAAATGAGGTTGACAGGCAATTAGTGGACACTCAGCTTGATATATGGATGCTGGGATTCAAATGCTAGTACTCATGAGGGCAAAAGAATAGCTTACATAAGCAACCCCAAAAATTCTACCAAGGAACTCTACAACTCTTACACATTTTCAGTAATGTAGCAGGATACAAGATTCACTAAAAAAAATCGTATCCCTCCTGTACACAGATGATAAATGGGCTGAGAAAGAAATCAGAGAAACATAATAGCCACAAATAGCATAAAATATCTGAGAGTAACTCTCACCAAACAAATGGAAGACTTGTATGACAAGAACTTTAAATCTTTGAAGAAAGAAATTGAAGAAGATACCAGAAAGTGGAAAGATCTCCCATGTTCTTGAGTAGGTAGAATTAACATAATAAAAATGGCAATCTTACCAAAAGCAATCTGCAGATTCAAAGCAATGCCCATCAAAATCCCAGCAAAATTCTTCACAGAGCTCTAAATAATGATACTCAACTTCATATGGAAAAGCAAAAAACTCAGGATAGCCAAAACAATCCTGTGTACAATAAAAGAACTTCTGCAGGCATCACAATCCCTGACTAAAAACTCTACTACAGAGCTACAGTACAGAAAATAGCCTGGTATTGGCATAAAAATAGACAGGAGGACCAATGGAACCAAATAGAAGACCTAGATATCAATCCACACACCTACGAACATCTGATTTTTGACAAAGAAGCAAAAAATATAAAATGGAAAAAAGAAAGCATATTTAACAAATGGTGCTGGCCTAACTGTATATCAACATGTAGAAGAATGAAAATAGATTCATATGTATTGCCATGCAAAAAGTTCAAGTCAAAATGGATCAAAGACCTCAACATGAAACCAACAACACTGAACCTCATAGAAGAGAAAGTGAGAAGTACACTTGAAAGCATTGGCACAGGAGACCACTTCCTAAATATAACAGCAGTAGCACAGACACTGAGAGAATTAACTAATAAATTGAACCTCTTGAATCTGAAAAGCTTCTGTAAAGCAAAGGACATGGTCAACAAGACAAAATGGCAGCCTACATAATAAGAAAAGATCTTCACCAACCCCACATCAGGCAGAGGTCTGCTCTCCAAAATATACAAATAACTCAAGAAATTGGTCATCAAAAGAAAAAAATGACCCAATAAATATGGGGTACAGACCTAAACAGAGAACTCTCAACAGAGGAATCTAAAATGGCTTAAAGACATATAAGGAAATACTCAACATCCTTAGCCATCAGAGAAATGCAAATCAAAACAACTATGAGATTCCATCTTACACCTGTAAGAATGGCCAAAATAAAAAACACTGACGACAACTTATGCTGGAGAGGTTGTGGGGTATAGGGAACACTCCTGCATTGCTGGTGGGAATGCAAGTTGGTACAGCCCCTTTGGATGTCAGTGTGATGATTTCTTAGAAAATTAGGAAACAACCTTCCTCAACACTCAGCAATACCACTATTGGGTATATACTCAACGGATGCTCAATTGTACCACAAGGACATGTGCTCAACTATGTTCATAACAGCATTGTTTGTCATAACCAGAACCTGGAAACAACCTAAATGCCCCTCAACCAAAGAATGGATAAAGAAAACGTGGTACATTTACACAATTGAGTACTACACAGCAGAAAAAAATAACGACATCTAGAATTTTGCAGGAAAATGGATGGAGCTAGAAAACATCATTTCGTTTGAGGTAACCCAGACCCAGAAAGACAAATATCACATGTACTCACTCACAAGTGGCTTTTAGTCATAAAGCAAAGAAAGCCAGCCTACAATTCACAATCCCAGAGAACCTAGACAACAATGAGGACCCTAAGAGAGACATACATGGATCTAATCTACATGGGAAGTAGAAAAAGACAAAGTCTTCTGAGTTAATTGGGTGCATGGAGACCGTGGGAGCGGGTTGAAGGAAAAGGGAGAGGAAGGGAGGGGAGCAGAGAAAAATGTGTAACTCAATAAAATCAATTTTAAAAAAGAAAATAAGAAGTAATTTTCAGTCCTGAGCCATTTGCAACTCTTAACACTAGTTGTTGTATTCAGTTTTACATTTCATCCCAAAATAGGTTATTTTTTCAAATCATTAAACTTTAATAATTTTTAATTTAAATGTTTACTTTTAATTAACATGAAAATTATACATTCTTATGGGCTATAATATGATGTGTTTATGTATGTGTATTGTAACTACTTTATGGTAAAGAACTTTATCTGCCATCTCATATAGTGTTCAATTTTTGTATTAGAGCATTTGAAATGTGGTTTTAAAAACATTTAGATGCATGCAATGATTTTATTATCAACCATATCAGCATGTTGTATAATAAACATGGGGGATTTAATTATGATTACTGAAAAGTTGGGACATGATATCCACCACAATACAATAAACTTCTTGTAACCACCATTCTTATCTACACTTGTGTAAGTTTATAGTGATTAGATTCCACATCTAAATCCATTTGACGTAATAGGATGTTTGTCTTTTTGTACTTGGCTTATTTTGCTTAGTGTAAATCTGTTAAGTTCGTTCATCCTATTACAAATGATAGAATTTATTTCACTATGTTTTGTGTATATATATATAAGTATATCAGTATATATATGTGTGTATATATATACACACACACGCACACACACACACACATATATATAATAAGTATATCATGTAGCTATTCCTCGGATAAAATATAACCTAGTTTTAGTGGTAATCCTTTTAATATGTCATTGTATTAAAACTGAGAATATTTCGTTAATGGTTTTGGTCTATATTTAAAAAGCAGTTTATTCCTTTTTATTGTGATATGTTTGTTTAGTTGGGAAGTATTATTCTATTTTTGGAAGAGTTTGTAAAAGATGGAGAATAAATAGTCTTTAAAATCTTGGTAGAATTCACTTATGAAGCCATACGGACCTGCATCTTTCCCTGTGCTGAGATTTAAAACTGATGGGAGCAGATTCATAGACCCATACCCAAAAATTAGTTGGAGTTTGCAGAACCCAATACAAAATGAGGAGGATGGATTGTTGGAGTCAGAGGAGTCAAGGATACCACAAGAAAACATCCCTCAGAATCAAATAAAAAGGATTTATAGGGATTCACAAAGACTGAAGCAAAAATCATGGAGCCTGCAAGGGTCTGACCTAGGTAATCTGCATATGTGTTATGGTTGTGTAGCTTGGTGTTCTTGTGAGACTAACTTTGGGAGTGGGCAAGTCTCTGACTCTTTTTCCTGCTCTTGGGACCCTTCCCTACTACTGGGTTGCCTCGCCCAGTTTTGATATGAGAGTTTGTGCCTAGTGTTACTGTAACTTGTTATTTGTGTTTGGTTGATATCCCTAAAAGGCCTTCTCTTTCCTGAATGGAAATGGATAAGCAGTGGATCTGGGGGATTGGGGAGGTGGGTGGAAGTGGGGTGACGGGGAAGAATAGAAGGAGGGGAAACTAGTCAGGTTTTAGTCTATGCAAGAAAAATAAAAGAAAAAACCCCTATTATTCCCTTTTCTTATTACAGGTTAATTGTTTTATTTCTTTAATTTTTCATAATATTCTCAAAATTAAATTTTATTTCTATAAAATTCATAGCAATATGCCATTTATTCCCTAAGACTATTTATTTAAGCCTTTTTCCTCTGTTATTTAAATTATTTTAGCAAAAAGAGTTCTGTCTGTTGTACACAAACAGTTCTAAATCTTTCTGTATTGAATTTATTTTTTCTTTCATTATTTTCACCACTTCTACTCTTTCTGATAACATTATGATTTTCTTCTTCTTATAGTTTCAAATAATATAAAACTTGGCTAGCAACTGGAGAGTTTTCTTCATTTTTTTTCCCTCACAGTGACACATAATATTACACATTTCACTCTACAGACACCTAAGTATTTTGTGCTTTTATTTTCATTTTGCTCAAGGTAGTTTTAATTTTAATTATATTTCTTTTCTGGCCCTGTTGTTACACTAACATGAACTATATAATATTTTTATATTTGCAAATTCGTCAATGTATTACAGCTCATTATTTTTAATTTCATTTCATAGTCTCTAGAAAAATTAAATTATAGAATTTAATTAAAAATTAAAAAATTAAATTATAGAATTATAGAAATTAAATTATAGAATCTGAGCGTGGACTATCTTGGAGAGGATTTAGTGTACAATTGAGAATAATGTGAATTCTGCTATTATTGTGTAGAACATTGTAGAGATGACTAGTACAGTTTGTCAAATTTTATTGACTTTTTAAGTGCCTCTATTTATCTTTCCAGATATTCACTTTCTTATTAAAAATGAGGAACAGCCAGATATATTTTGTTGAACTATCACTGCATTTTTGTCAGTTTTTGCTTTATGTATTTTCATATTATTTTTCTTTTTCTCAGGCTGTCTTGTATCTCATGACCACTTATCATGGTGTTTTTTTCCTTATGGCTGTTCTTTCAAAGCCAGTATTTCCATTTGTTTCTTGTTTATAATTTTTATATTTATTTTACATATGTATTCATGAAGGCATGCCAAAGACCCTCTCCATTCTCTCCAAATATGTCAGAGCTTTTGAAGTCTCCATATGGACAACTCAATCCACAGATGCCCATTTCAAGTTTTTCTCCAAACTGTCTCCATGAGCATCACTACAGTGTAAGATGCCTTGTTAAATAACTGCTACAGAATGATAATGTACCATATAAAATAACGTATGCCTTTTCCTGGAGACATAGCTCTACGTCAGCCCAAATAAAGACTAGATTCTGTGCATAGGTTTGTTTTTAATTTATTTTTCACAGAGAGCTGTACTATAGGTCAAATAGTGCCATCACTCTTGGAATAAAATGTGGCTTTCTGAGGAATACCAATCCTGTCACTCTTGATGGCTATAAGATTGCTAGTTTTTATAGCTACCAGGGGATCCAAGGCCACTGATTTTCAAGACTAATGTGGAGCTGGAAGAAAATGACAGGAAAATACAAAAAAGCCTCTAATATTACTGTTTTGTGGAAGTATAATACTTCAGAGATTTTTATGTTTTGGTTCATTTTATAATTTCCACAAAGACATTTTTAAAACTATTTGCCAGAACTTATTTTTGTCGAGTGGTTTTTCTAGTCATCATAGTATATTTTCTAATACTGAAGAAATTAAAATATGAACAGAAACCTAGGCAAAATAAGGTTGTGATCAGAGCATAAAAGAATACAAACAAGACTTGGTAACTCTGCCTTAAATACATGAGTGAGTAGCAGGGGAAATTATCCTTTTACTACCTATGTTGCATCTTTGATATAAGGTATAATCCATATGCTTTAAGTTTTGTAGGTTCCAAGTATTTTAAGAAGAAAAATACTAATAGTGTATTCATTATTCTTACTCATGTAACAGCTTTAGGGGGAGAACAAAGGGAAGTTTTAAAATGTATGACCAAATTTACGTTCTTAAAAGAGGATTTCAGACAATGTTTTTAATTATTCGATTAGAAATCAAGTCTTCAAACTACCAGTTTCAGTCAATTTGCAGAAATAAACTTGTATAACTCAAATATACACATTTATACATATACAAAAATGTGTCTGCTTGGCATATATAAAATAATTCAGTTTCTAACATTATACATATTCATAATTGCAGACAAGACAATGTCTGGTATGTAAGTTTACCTCTTCCATATGTAATAAAATTGTACCTTTTATGTTTATACAAGAAGACCATTGATTCCTTTTTCTTACTAAAATAATTTGTGATCCTCAACTAGCCAGTGTAGCTACTTTAGAGAAGGGGATTAATTTTGAAAATGAATCACAATTATAACGTATTTATGATCCAGTAAAGAACATATTTAAAACATAGGGTTTTTTCAGCCCTGGAAATGTTTTTAATAATTTTAAAATTATTAGATTTCTCACTTGAAGTAGTTTCAAATATTAAATAGCCAAACCAGCTAGACTCAAACAAGATTTCACTTCTCTATTGAATTCATGTACTCTTAGCTCAGCCAAGCACAAAACAGCTAATGCCGTCACGTTTGAAAGGCTTTTATGCTGAATTTGACACAAAAGCAATCACAGAGCAGACAAAAAAAGAATTTCTCTTTCAAAGGCTGAAAGGAGAAAAATAAATGAAAACTATGAGCCTGGCCAAATCTCTCTTGCCACCAGAACGGAAAGTTCAATGTGATCAAGAAATAATTTTTTTCCTAGGAACTTATTGCCATGTTTGGACCAATCTTAGCTTGGTGAACAGACTGTAAGCTCAACCAAGATTGTAGCAAATGAAATAAATCCTAGGATGATCAGTGCTGGCTATTTCACGTACCAATGTTTTTGTTTCTTTTGTTTCTTTTGAAACTCATAGAATCTTGTTATGGCTTATTGTCAGGGATTTTGTAACAGAAATCTTGTACTTTTTTTTTCCTGCAACATCTGTCTCTCTTATAAAAAGATCTTTTATTTACCCAACTTTAAGAAGATCAAATGAAGAGATGTGGTTAATAGAATTATCTGCTTTCCAAATGCACATCTTTGTTTCAGAAAATTCATGCTTTATACAGCAAGGAGATAATGTGCAAATAGATATGGATAATTTTTCAAGACCTGTTAATTACTAATTCATAGAATAGACCATCTGCAGTCTGTTTTTTTTTTTTTTTGTTTTGTTTTTTGTTTGGCCCAACCAGTGTTCTCCTACTGCTGTCTTCTTCTATTCTGACATGCTTTCCACGTTTTTTATTTGTTTATTTTGTTTATTGTTTTTTTGTTTTCCGAGAAAAGATTTCTCTATATGACAGTCATGACTGTTTTAAAACTGGCTCTGTAGACCAGGATGGCCTCAAACTCACATCCCTAGCACTGGGGTTAAAGGCATGCGCCAGGTTTTTAAGGTGGTCTTTCCCAAACACCATCTCATAAGTGATTTCTACTATGTGAATGTGATATTATTTCTATAATTACTTCCCATTTATTCTTCTAAGCAAGAGGTGGAGAGTTTCAAAATATCAAACCAGAGAGATAGAGTTAAAGATGAAACTTAGTGAACTGCTATGAAGAATTAAAAATGATAATGAATAGAAATTACAGAGTGATGAAAATCATGCAATGACATTAAACTGAAAATTCAGAATTTTAAAAAATATAGATATTATTAGAACAAATAAAGTATGTGTAGATAACAGCTAGAAGAGATTTGAGATGAGGATTAAACATTTAGAATCATTAATATATCTAGATTGCTAGGAATCCAGATAGTAGAATTCAAGTATGGTGATTGGTTTAAAGCATTAAAATGATCATAGAGTTGTGTGAGCATTTGAAGCCATTCACTGCTGTTTACTAAGAGTAGATTGGCTCATCGTCAGGTACATGGGATCAAGGGAGGCTGCCAGCTATAACCACAACTCTCCAACTCTGATGAGGGCCTTACAAGGTCATTAGGTTCTCCTGGCAACCCTAGGCAAACAAATGTAGCAATAACTTATGAGGAGGGAGGTGGAGGTCAGATTATCCAGTATCTTCTCATCTGTATTTCCAAACATTTTTCTTAAAAGGAAATTGTAAGTGATAAGCCTGCCAACATTACTCACTAGTGAGAACCCATTTAGTCATGAAAAGCAGATATCTCAATTATTTGTTCCCCAACTTTGCAAAGAATTAAAAAAAAACAGTAGTTTTATCTAAAAAGATTTTAATTTAAAATTGTCCTAAGTTTTTCAAAGAGAATATTGTGAAAAGGTTCCCATATTATACTATTTAATTACTTTCTTTTTCAGTTAATTGGCTGTTTTAAAATATAATGTTATTTGTCAATTTATAATTACTCTTGTCTCTTTCAGAACCTTATGATTTTTTTTATCAATTAGTTTTATCCTCATCGAGAGAGGGTAAAAGAGAAAATCTGTGAGATCATCTATAAGAATAATTGCTATAAATTCCCATCCCACATCTCTATTCCTATCAAATGAAGTTACTGAATCTCATCAGCCTTCAGTTTTCTGAATACAATTAAAAAAGAATACTTTCATAAGTAACCTGAGAGAAGCAAATGAAATAGTGGTTGGAAAATGACTAGAATTGTCTTTACCATACAACAAACACTCAACTTTAGTATCAACAATAAGATTGTGTTAGTATTCATGTATACTATTCACAAGAAGATTTGGCCATCTTTATTATGTGCCTTATGATCTTAACATTTACTGTGACAGCCTATCATTAAGTTTCTAAACATAGACAAAAATACCTATGGTTTCTACAGATAATGGTCAAGTCATTTTTAGTGAAATACTCAAGACTATTCAAAACCATTTTTTAAAACGTTGACAGAGATAGTAATTATAATAAAACCATTTGTTGTTTTAGATATTTTTAAGCACCTGTTTAGATAATTAGACTGTTTTGTTTTCTTCCATATATTTTCTTTTAGTCTCTTATATGAAGCCATGCACATTTTTAACAGCTACTTACTACACCCTAATAATTCTTAACACTCACTTAGGGTTCTCTCATGGTGAGATTATTTTTTATTTGTCAATCTTTAGACCCTTCTTTATTCAAATATAGCACTACTTATCTCTCATTTTCCTTTTTCTACATCTATCTCAAACCCTCTTCTTGATAATTTTGTATCTGTTCATGCTTTTTCTATGTGATCTGTGAAATTAATAGTATGCTAACTTCAAGGAGAGTATACCAGAGCCTAACATAATCATCATCAGAGAGGCTTCATCCAGCAACTGATGGGAACAGATGCAGAGACCCACAGCCAAACATTAAGCAGAGCAGGCAGAACTCAGCAAGGATCGTAGTAACCAGAGTGGTCGAGGACACCACTAGAAAATGATCCACAGAATCAACAAAGATTCTTTAACAAAGTGGGTATAGTGAAGATTGGCTAAAAGTTTATGAATCCCATTTAGTCTTCCTGAAATTAACTGGGAAAAAAAATCAGTGATCTTGATTGTGTCTGACCTAGGTCCTCTGTACATATGTTATGACTGTGTAGTTTGGTGTTCTTGTGGGACACCTAAAAGTGGAAGCTTTGGGGTATCTTTGACTCTTTTGTCTGCATTTGAGACCCTTTTTTCCTACTGGGTTGCCTCATCAAACCTTAATATGAGGGGATGTATCTAGTCTTATTGCAACATGATATGTCATATTTTGATGATTTCCCTGGGTGGTCTGCCCTTTTCTGAAAGAAAATGTAGTAGATCGGGAGAGGGGAATTGGGGGGAGATGAGGGAGGGAAAACTGCAGTCAGAATGTAATGTATGAATGAATAATTTAAAAGAACAGAGCATTCAAGATTAACCATGTGAATTGCATTTCAAATAGTCAGACCAGGAATTAAGAAAATAATTATTAGAAATTACTTATGCATCTTTGTCAGGAAATTACTAATAATAGAGGTAATGGTGAGTCTTAAAACCCTATATGGCCTTATATAATTCTTGGTATATGTGAAGATCTTATCTTCACAGCAGCTTAGATCCTTTAACAAAGTGGGCAAGATAAAGATTGGCTAAAATTTATTAATCCCATTTAGTCTTCTTGAAATTAACTGGGAAAAAAGTTCTGGTCAATGAGACATGGTAGAAATCCTAGGCCTGGTTATAAACTTCCATGCACTGAACAAGCATGTTTCCAGTGGCTTTAGAGCAACCATGTTTAACATGATAGTTTAAAGAAACTGGAAATACTTATCCCCAAGTGACTATTTAGCCAGAACTTGTAAAAAAGATTTATCAGCTTCTGATAGACTATAACAAACAAATCAATTGTTGTCAATTTTATTGTATTACACTGTTGATATTTTTGGGTTTATTTCTAAATGCAACTTAACATAATATAAACAGATTGTTTTGGGAATGAGATACTTTAGAAATGAAAAAAACAGTATGTAAGAAAATTATATGGCTTTTCTTCTTAAATGATATAACTCATGTCTGATTGAAATCCTTGTATACCAGAAAGCATTTTCTGCCAGGTTTTTTAAAAAGTAGAGTTTTTGGTTTAGTACTTAATCATATAACCGTCCAATGGCATTATCTCACTGATTACAAAATCTCTTAATAGTATCTACTGTTTAGCATTTAATGTCTCAGATGGCCTATAAATACAACATTGAAAGCATCATATGTATATAAACATCATGCATGGTACTTGATAAAATTAATCTTTTGCCCCTTTCTTTTAGCCTAGAGAGGACTGAACTATCAAGTGGAAAGATATTTCTAATATTTTAAGAGAGAGAAAGTGAAAAAGAGAAAGAAGAACAGGAGGCATAGACTGTGCTGTGCTAACAACAGAGAATGGGAAAAGAAATTGAGAATATATGTATGTTCCCTTTATACCTTCTCTGATACCCACTCATTCCATTCTCCAATTAAAGCTCTCTGTAAGGTCAGGAATGGGTGGTGGGATAGATCTGTTACATTTTCTAGGAAGGAACTGATGGCAGACATTAATTTAAATTCATACTACAGCAGAAGTATGGTATGCATATCATCTTTGAAGTGCTCTTAAAAAATAGTGCAGTGTAAAACCCAGGATATGGGTAGGGAAATAGCACACTTAATAGAGTGCTTGCCCACCCCCAGCAGAAATTTAGCATGATGGCAAGGCACATGGCTTTAATTTCTGCACTCAAGAAGTATAGGCAGGAGCATTAGGAATAGGCTATTTAAGAGCCTGTTTCAGTAAAACAAAACATAAACTAAGAAACCACATGTATATATACTATAAGATGAAAATCAACTTTAAAGTTGCAAGAGGCTATCAGTTTTCCTCTAACCTGTATTAGGTCTCAAAATTTTGAGCAGGTAGGTGTGGTGGCACTCACCGGCAACCCCATCTTGAAGGAGCATTTTCAATTTGAGACTGTCTCAAAAAGCAAGCAAAGAAACAAGCAAGCAAACAAACTTCACTATTAATTTTTGTTTAAGTATATTTTTTCATTAAAGCCATTAACTTTTAATCTAAGGCATGATTTTATTTAACAAGTATTTTCTTTTTAAAGTGATGTTCGACACCGACCTTGGTCTCTGTGATCTTCTTTTGGATTTCATCCATCGTGTGAGGACCCTCTTTCCATGAGTCAAGCTTGGCCCTAGTCTGTCCTATGACCTGTTCAGCTTCTTCCTTCGTTTCTAGCCACTGTGTTGAATCCTTTAACATTTCATTCAACTGTTGTCTCCGGTTCTGAAGGTGTTCTTGTACCTCATCCCACTGATTCTGAATTCTTTCAACTGCCATAAGAGGAAAAATAAATAGTAGTAAATACTTCTCTAGAGAAGACAGTTTAAACTTATCATAAAACTTCATTTCATATTTGCATTTCTCATTACAATATTTATGATGCTATGGGTATGATAATTAATAAAATTTCTTTGCTCAGATGGCAACTTTGATCTTCTATTAAATTATCATCGTGAAAGTAAACGAGAATATTGCTGCCATGGGTAGAAATATAATTTTATTCTTAGTCTCTAATACCAAAAAGAATTATCTCTTAGAAATGTACTCTATGTCTTTGCCTTATTACTTATGCTTATACTTGTGAGTATAAGAATCTTAGTTTGGATGTTCCAAAGTCAGAGTCAAGATGGAAAACAGAGACAGAAAATTTTCTAGAGCCTCCTGGGTAGCTAGCCTATAGTTCTTGGTGACATTTCAATTTAAAGAGAGACCTTGTCTCAAAAAATGGTGGAAAATTCCTGAATTCTGACTCTAGAGGTTGTCCACTGGCCTTCATGGTCAAATGAGAACAAGTAAGAGAAGACATTGAGCATATATATATATATATATTACATTTAATAAGGGAATTTGGACAAATATACTTGATGCTCGTGTAACTATGAAAGAGATTTTCCACATCTTCCAATGCCCATAGAATCAAACCTCACCCATAAGCGATGGAATGGCATTAGGATAATATGATTTCATGATTCTTATATGTAGTGAGAAATTTTTGGCACAGTATCTTTGCCTTTTCCTATTCTAATTATTTTTATAGTGAACTTGTCAATAAAACGGACATTCTAAAGTAGCTATATAAGGACCTAATTATGCCAGAGGATTTATTTGTGAGCAGCTCTTTGTATCTATGTCTTAAGATATATACCTTTTTCCTGCTTAGTATATCTTTGCTAACTAACTGCACATTCAAATACCACTATTATAGATGAAGAGTTCTCTTGATCATCCTTTTTGCAGCCATAGACACTTATCAAATACTACTATGATTCATATTTTTAACTTTTCTCTCTCAGTCTACACAATGGATACCTCACCAGCAAGAATAGGGTTTGTAATAGATACTAGAAGTAACCAATCTATATACCCTTGGTACTTCTCGTAAGTACACATTAGCAAGCACTTTCCGTACTGTACTACAAAGCATGAAGGATTGCTCTTAGCGTGAACAGAGTTGCAGGGACAGTTAAGGAATAATAATAGTATTAAGGTGCTGTCAGATAAGGGTGGGAAGAACATTACTTCTTGATCCCTGCCCTGTTGCTTGGGAGTGAAAACTATGAGAACCTTGTTCACTATTCCCTGAGTTCCCTCAGTAATGTTGAACAACCATGGCAAATGACAATAGCCTCCATAATAATGGACTCTTACAGTTTCTGTCCTTTCCCAAGCTCTAGTTCACTCCCCTACAGCTAATTCTTTTGATTACCTTACAAATAAACACATTTTCCTCAAACTATCATTCCAAGGTTTGTTTCTTGAGAAACATAGCCCAAAGTGTTACTACTATAGTTATTAAAGAAATTACGCTGGTTGCATGATGGTTTAGTGGGTAAAGGCACATGCTTCCAAGCCTGATAATCAGAGTTCAAATCCCAGAACTTATATTGTAGAGTCATTCTTATTGAAAAATAATCATTGTCTCTTTATTATGTCTCAGCTTTACATCTTTCCAATAATGGTTTTAACTCCTATTTTACTGTCTTCATTCACACTCATAATCGCTATCTCATGCAAACAAATGTTCTGTGAGATTGGTTTCTTTGGTTCTAAATTAATTTGTAAGACTACACTTTAAGAAATCATTTCTATTGTTTTGTTTCACTAATTTAATTTATATTAACCATATTTTTTTGTGCAAAACTCCCTCAAAATCAGGTTTGTTAGTAGAATGTCAAGATATGATATAAGAATCCTGTGGTGTTAAAGTCATTGATAAATTATTTTTCTCCAATATTTTCAGATTAATTGGAGGTTACGAAGACTCAGTTGCTATACCTTTTGCCTGTTTTAAATCGAATAATTGACAAAGTAATATAAAAATTATTTTCATATAAATTAATGCTATTTTAGATGCATTTTTAAATTTAGAATCACATTAAAGTCTAGAAGCTAATAAGCACAAATAGTGTATTATTATTACTAACTAAATGCAATTAGATGAATATTAGAAGGACAGAAGAAACAGTAAACATATGAGAATTCGTTTTGCAGAGCAGGAATTATAGAGTGAGTATTACTTTTACAAAAGGACTCATAAGACTTTAGAGAACTAGTCAATTTGTCAAATATATTCAAAATATTATTTGACTTATAACTATTGCCAGATACACAGTCAACTTATTTATATTTACCAAAAGACTCATAATTTTCACTCATCTTAAACCAATATATACAAATTTCTATTTATATATATCTATCTATCATCTTCTATCCATTATTTATCTTTCTATAATGATGTAGTATACATAGAGGAGTGAGAGAGTTGGAACTATTTGCAATAATATGGACAGATTGCAAAAATGTAATTAT
Source organism: Ondatra zibethicus (assembly GCA_004026605.1). Taxonomy (NCBI): domain Eukaryota; kingdom Metazoa; phylum Chordata; class Mammalia; order Rodentia; family Cricetidae; genus Ondatra; species Ondatra zibethicus. The sequence goes on along the minus strand of PVIU01013889.1, from coordinate 9,634 downwards.
TGAGGGGTATAAAAGTTAGTTACAATTGAGTAGATATCGAAATGCTGTTTTATTAAATGTAAGATAAAAAGTCAGGAAAAGATAGAAGATCATAGGACTCAGGCTAGTAGTTGCTCTTCTTGGATTGGTAGTTACTAGAATACATATGAAAGGCTCTGACAAGGTTCTGATAATACTCTCTTTCTAGATTTGTGCAGTATTTACACAGGTGTGCTCAGTTTGTGACAGTTTGGCAATTTAGATGTTTATGGTAAATAACGTTTTCATTATACATTGAAATGGAAGTATTATTTAACTTAATATATATAATTTATGTGTTTTTTCAAAAGTAGTGCAATATGTATTATATAGATTGGTTTGCTGAACTTACAACACTGTTTAGGGCTTAGATGTCTGCAGATAATGTTCAGTGGCACAAAAGCTTGCCTATCATACAGTAGCCCTTAGCCTGATCCTCACTACTACAAAAGGAGGATGTTGAAAAAATATTTACTGGACAGTGAACTAGATTAAACTCTCCATAAGAAACTACAACATGAAGTGTAATCAGTTGTGCACCTATTGGTTAAAACAGCTGGGCAATGCAGTAATCACCAGGGAAGACCCTGCACAAGCGTATGCAGAAACTTTTAGAAGCATTACAAATGCTTCATTTTGTCAAGAGAAGAAAGAAGGCATCAAATGTGATCCCTCATGTTCCCATCTCTACCGACCCCCAGTCCACCCATGGAATCTCTTCTGTTTCCCTTTCCCAGGGAGATCAAAGCACTCTCCCTTGAGTCCTCCCTATTACCCAACCTCTCTGGGTCTGTGGATTATAGCGTGGTTAACCTTTATTTGAAAGCTATTGTCCACCATGTTTTAGAGGGAGAGAGTACTGAAAGAGACCACTGGAAAGGGAGGGGCACTTGGGGTGAGGCAGAAACCTGATAAATGGGAAACTTCCAGGTATCTACAATGATGAGCTCAGCTAAGATTCCAAGCAATAGGGGAATACATAGACTGAAATGGTTCTCTCCTGTGACCAGGCAAGACTTCCAGTGGAGGGACAGGGCTACCAACCCACCCACATAGCCTTTAGTCTTTCCTGCCTATGGGGTATGCTGGGGTAAGAGTGGCAGAGAGATCATGTGAGTGGCCAACCAATGACTGCTCCAGCCTGAGACCCATGACATGAGTGTGAGCACTCCCCTGGCAGTGTCTGGAGCATGAGGGCCCAGAGGCTGGATGGTCCAGAGACCTATTATAGAGTCAAACACAACTGGAGAAAAAGCATCAAGGTAATTATGCCTAATGATAGTCTGCTATGCTCATAGATTGGTGCCTAGCCTACTTGTCACCAGAGAAGCTTCATCCAGTAACTGATGGAAACAGGTGCATAGACCCACAGCCAAACATTAGGCCATAGTCAGGTAATTCTGCTGAAGAAAGGGAGGAAAGATTGGAGGAGCTATAGGGGTCAAGGATATAACAAGAAAAAACCCACAGAATCAGTTGAACTGTGTCTCATAGTGCCTCACAGAGAGGGAACCAATGATCAGGGAACCTAGGTTCGTGACCTAGGTCCTCTGTATATGCTACAGTTGTGTAACTTGGTCTTCTTGTGGGACTTCTAACAGTGGGGGTGGGGGCTGTTTCTGACTTGCTTACTGACTTTTGGGAACTTATTCCTCACATTGGGTTTTCTTTCTCAGTATTAATACGAGGGGGAGGGGCTTAGTCTTACTGTAACTTGATATACCCTGTTTTGCTCATATCCATGGGAGGTTTGACCTTTTCAGAATAGAAATGGAGGTGGGGGAGGGACAGGGAGGAGAGAAGGGAGGAGAAACTGCATCAGGATGTAAAATGAATAAATGAATAGATAGATGAATAAATAACAAAAATTTTTAAAAAGGAAATAAGGCATTAAATCTAAAGCTCATCAAAGTGAAGCTGTTATCCTGGAAATGGTTCAGTGTGGTAGTTGGACAGCATACAGACATAGTAATTGTCCATAATGGGCAGCACTTCAAATTACAGAATTTTATTACACTTGCAACCCTTTCCCCATGAGATTGATTGATCAAAGATGTATTATGGCAATGCACTTGGTCACTAGAGCCCATACTGTTAGATTTACATTTACACCAGTTTCCACTGACATGCGAAAGTGAAATAATAATAAAATATATGCACATAAACCCAGGCAATCTGTGCATGTTTGTAATTGAAAATCAACCCAGATATACACTTTTTTTTTCTTGTAGAGGTCCATTGCAGAAAGCTTCTCAACTGATTTACACAGTAAAGAGATGCTAGATAATGAAGGAAAGTAAATAACCAAAGCTACGACACAAGATGACAGACTGGGACACAGCATGTGTGCTGATTTACAGGTCTGTAGAAGTGTCAAATTGGAAACCCAGTAATCATGTTAAGAATCACAATATTGCAGAAAAAGTAACAGTTCAGTTGATTAAGTACTAACCAATTCTTCACTTCAAGATTTTAAAAGAGCTATGTTTGATTATCAATATACATTCTTGACTGAAATAAATTCCTACATCTTTCCCAGGAAGAACTGTTATTTTTTTTTAAAAGAAATGATTGCTCTTTTGAACACACACTGCTATTGAACAAAGAATAGCAATTTCAGCACTGATGTCATAGCCTGAGAATTAGGACTTAGTGCTACTGAATTTTAGAAAGTAACCTCCTTGATTTTTGGTGTGTTCTGGAATGCAGCCCTAGTTTTGTAACAAAATAGCAAATTGTAATTGGAAAAGTTAATTTCCTAGGCATACTTTAGCTTTCTTAACTACGGAAGTAAAGCAATTAACAGCCGGCTAGGCACAAAGTTATTGTGATGGTCAAACTCAGTAATGGACATAAGCATAAAGGACCTTGTTAAGCAAGGCGATGCCACTTTTCTACATGGGGAAGACTAAACAACATATTTAGTCTTTAGCATACATCCATGATCTGCTAGGAGTACAGACTGTGGATCTTAATGATCCCACAGAGTGTCCAAGTATTCCAAGTAGAAAATGCCAAGCTGCAACACTTACACCGTAGGGAAATCGGAGTTCACTTGAGCAAGGAAAGAGAACAGATATGCTCTCTCCACTGTGAGGAGATAGAAAGAAAAATCATCCCAACTACAGTCAAAACAATGAACTCCAAACTATTCTTTTTGTGATGAGGAAAACATGGGTACTCCCAGACTGTCACCTGAGGTAATAAAACAAAATAGTCATTATTACTCTACTCTTGTACTAAGATAGATACAGCTATACCAAGAGTAATGTTTGATCTTCTAAAATTTAACAGGAACCCAGGCAAACTAAAAATGATATCAACAAAAATTACAGATGATTTTTGTGTATATCCCTCTGGATTCCTAGAAGGAATTCAATGTGATTCTGTGGAAGATTTATAAATATATTAGCTATACAAAGTTAAGTCTCAACACAAATTCATGAAGAAGAGGAAGAGGCAATAACCACAGAGTTGGTATGAACGTGGCTTCATTCTTTTTAGGACGAAGAGAGGAGGAATGCGGTTGCAGTCAAAATAAGGTGTAAAACGACCATGCTATAACATGTTTGAAACTAAAGAGAAGGAAATCATTGAGGCATGATGAAGTCCTAGCCTATTATCAGGTAGAATATCTGTTTTTTCCTCTTGTCTCCAAAAATCAGTATGGCTGGGATAACTGAGCATTTAAATCCACAGAAGATAGAAGCAAAAATAAATGATTGAATTAAAAATGTTTAGAATATCAACCAAACATTTAACATTTGTTTGGAACATGGAAGTGATCATTAATTTACTGTTATTATTTTTCTTTTTATGAATTTGCCTGTCATCCTTGGGCAGGGGCCATGCTAATCTTTGTATCGTTCCAATTTTAGTATACGTGCTGCTGAAGTGAGCACTAATTTCCTGTTATTTGTATACTAAGTATATTGTAACATAGAGGTAATAGCAAAGAATTCAATAGTCTACAGAGTTGAAAGAAATACTGGTTATAATTTATTATCAGTATCTTGTCCTTAACTTGCTCTCAATTATAGGGCTGAAGATGGGCAATTATCTACTTATGTAATATTTCTCCAGGCTTCTTAAATGTGAGTGATGAAACAAAGAGCGAGCAGATTGGCTATGCCCTGGGGCTCTTTCCAGCTGTAAAAAGCTGGGGCATGCACATCTTCTGACGCTTCTGTCAGAGATGGAGGATTGTGAAGAATTTAGCCAACACTGTGATTTCATGTGCAAACAGCACGTCTAGAGCCGTATTATCCATTTCCCTAGATGGTCATTAGTCATGTTTCACCTTGGTAATCCTCTGGTCATATACTCAGTCATGCCGAAAGTCAGATAAAATAAGCTTAAGCCAACCTTAAAAACTGTTGTCCTTTTCTGGATTGATTGTTTCTTCTTTGTGTGTCGTGATAGAAGCATACACCACATAGGTATGTTTTATTCATCAAACTTCATCAAATGGAGTACTTAGATGTATGCTAAACAAAAGCTGGCATAGACAATAGAAATGTTATGGAATAATGAGCTCTAGATAAAGAAATATATGCTGCATTTAAGGTAAAATGAATTTATATCACAGAATTATTTTTGAAAGTATCAGAAAATAGCAGGGATGTGGGTAGACAAAGAGAAAAGTGATTAAAACAGGCTCTGGATTCTAAATGATGGGTTCTTGAATATTCACTGCAATGCTTTCAGTTTTCTTTCCCTTTTGGAACATTTCAAAGTATTAGATTGCTAAGTAAAACAGTCTTCTACAGCAAAACAGCATACTACTTAATCAGCTGTAGAATGTGCCAACACTTATTTCCAGTGCTGGGAAAAAAATACCACCTTCAGAAAGTGGAAGTTTAAAAGATATTCAACAGGATTTATAAAAATAAAGTGGCAAAGTTTTTTGTTTGTAATTACAGCCTGCATGGTCTCTTCATTTTCCAATCAACAGGTTAGAAAAGAATGGGTAGCAATTGTAAAAGTATGGTAAATAGTCCTATCGAAAAGGTGATGAGTAAGTCTTCTAAAGAAGGTTTATTGTTCTATTTGGCTTATTAATCATCTGAAAATTTTCATTATGAAAGATGATTTTAAAAACGGGGAGATTTTTAGTTTACATGAAAACCTGAATTTGGGGGAACAAATGATTTATAAGTACTTGAAAAGGTTAATTACTTCCTCTCTAGCCTGACATTGTTAGGAGGGTCTGGAAGTCTTTAACAGGCAAGGCCTAGGCTTTGGATAATTGAAGATGAGCCCTGAAAAAGGGTTTGCAGATCCTATTTCCGCTGTCTTTTTCCTCATAACCATGAGATGATGAGTGGTTTTGTTTCCATGTGCTTGCTGCTATGGTGTGTTCCACTAGACACAAAGAAGCCTACCCACTAGTGGACTTGAACTGCCAAAAGACAGATTTTCACTTTCTAAGTTGCTTGTCTCCAGAATTTATTGCAGTGGCAGAAAGCTGATCAACATAATAACTAAAATATTGCACTTTATTATCCTAGGCCACATGCAAGTCACAGAAAAGAAACTATCTAGCTTTGTTATAAACACAGTGTCTTCTTCTTATGTAATCCATCTGTCCAATAACCCAGCGATTGCCTAATTAGGTGTCAACTACAGCAAATAAAATGCTAACAGCATAAAAAAAGGTATAGATAGAGTTCATTAGAGCAGAGTTAAAGAGTCCCATTACAATTCCAGCACCACAGATTTATTAACATGCCAAAACATGCAATGTATATAACAACAGTTATCCATCATTGTAAATTTGTCCAAAGTTTATGCATTCACTGGTATATATTTTTTTCTTGCTTAGCACACGTATAATTTCATTTCTACACACTACTCTCAAACTTTTTTAATGAATAAACAAAGGCGAATGATAACATAAAAGTGATGTGGACTCACTATCGTTGTCATGTGAACACTTCACGGATTCTTCATTCAAGTAAAGCAACAAAAATAAAGGAAACAAAATGCGCTGAATACAAACTATCACTAAAATATAAAGTCATATGTATGTGTTCTTCCTCTGCTCTTTCTCTTTAGATTGAGATACCTCTCTGTCTCACATGTGGATGGATCCATTCTTATACTGTCTTTTCTTTTTTAAATTTAATTAACACTTTTCATTTATTTTTACATACTGACCAACGTTTTTCTTCCCCATCTCTTCCCATTCTCTCCCCTCACCTCTCATCTACCCCCTCTATGTTCTCGTCTGTTCTACTTCTTGATGGCAGTTATTCAATTTCAAACTTTCTTTATCTTTAGTCTCAGTCTAGAACACATTTACTTCTATTGTGTAAAAGAAAATTAAAATAATCAAACAAATCAACATGCCCTATAGTTTTTCTTTTTCCCTCCACCCACCTGGTAAATCATGTCTTTCCCTTCCACAAAACAGTGCCACTTAAAAGATGGCTTGGATCACAGCAGCATTTTTTATACTTATATGTTTGATGTCATTATGCAATCTCAGTCTTTCCCCTTGAATTTCTAAATCAGGATTGCCATTTTAAGCAAGATTCCTTGGGTGATTTAATATTCATGCTAAAGTTTGAGAAGCACTAGTCTCCACCCACAATTTACATAGTCATATCTCAGGTGATATTTCTAACCCAATGCAAATTGGTTTTTTGGCACTGAAATTACTTTTGCAGATGATAGCAGCAACCGTCAAGCTGCCGTAGCATCGGAGCCTGTAGAGTGTGTATTTATTTTCACAAAGTGCCCTTTATTATGCATCATTACTGACACAAGCTTCTTAAGTCTTCTTTATTGAGAACAGAGCTGTGCCTTAATTTTGTTCTAACACTTTGGTCACTTCTCAGATTGTTCTGTCCACCCCTTGAATATTGCTATTCATTCGGGGTCTCTCTTTAATTTCCCCTTCATTTATGTATTCTCCCTGGCGAATTCATTTACATATACTGTGCCATCTATTGTGAGATCACTCAAAACTCTGTATTAAGCAATCACATGAGGTACCTAGAGCCAAATGCCTATCAAATCACTTTGAAAGTGTCACCACTTATAAAATCTAGCATACTGTCTATCTTCACCCTTCCTTTGTCTAACTACTGACACATCTGTTCCTCTATCTAGTCATTTAAGGGAAAATGTATAAACCATCCTCAAGATTGCACTTACCTCCTGTCTTTTAACCAAGAACATGCCAACTCATAACATTTCAATCTCTAATTGCTCTCCTAACCTCTCTATCATCTGACTCCCGTTTTCTTGTGCTGCTTTAATTAAAAGCCCCCTGTTGCTTTCTCTAATTGTTAGACCATAAGCTTCTGTACACATTTGAATTACCTGGGGTACTTTAAAAAATTACCAGTGTCTGGGACCTAGTCTCAAAGGTTCTGAATTAATTGGGTTGGGGTGGAATCAAGGCAACAGCATTTTTATAAGCTCCCTATAGTAATTCTACTATGTAGCCAAAAATGCAAATTATTAAACTAATACTAGCCTTTTGTATTTTTTGTCTATCTTCATTACTTTGGTCAAAGAAGCCTTTTGAAAATAAAACTTTAATTCTGTATGTCATCATGTCTAAAATCCGATTCATTTTACACACACGTGCATTTTAGGAATAATTACAATGGCACACTGGCTTACAAGACCTTTGGAAAATTAGACTTTACTTGCATGTTGTAGTTTCTTAGCTTCTGATGCTTGATGTAAAGCCCATCCTAAGTGACTTAGACACATAGGATATTTTAGCATTCTTATGTGACCTACATAGTTCACCCATGCCTGTTTTCTGTTTATTCAGAAATTTGCCCACTCTTTCAGATGACACATTCTGCTCCAACATTACTGACTGCCCTTAGTCATTAGTCTTCCTGACCATTCCCTTTGATTAAAGACAAGGTCGATACTGCTCTGCCATTTGAGTTTCTTAGGCATTTTCTCTTTGTTTGCTTACCGTACCCATGAACACACTGATTATACTGTTTAACAGTTGTTTAATAGTTTAATGTCTTTCTTACATATTAAAAGATAATTACCTGATGATGGGCAATACATTTATGTACTTTGGAGAAATCATAAGAATGCCAGATAGAAAGAGATTTTAAAAATGTGTAAAAAGGACAGATACCATGTGTAAATCACCAAGAAGCTCTTACTATAAAAGCAAAAAAAATCCTCAAAGACATATATAATACTTAAAACAGTTACATATATGCAATCAGTGCTATGAAAATAAAATATACATTCAATTAATTTGTTAAAATGGGTCTTCTTTATGAAGGGGACATAAAGTGATGGAAGTATGGCCCAATTCATCAGATTCTCCTCTACAGAAACAAAATACTGGGTTTAATGTAAAGATCAATAAACTGTGGTTCATTTAGTGCAGATATACAAATAATTCTGTTATTTAAGGCAAAGACAGTTATCATCCATTATAAAATATATTTTGATGTAAAGCATTAAATGAAAGGTTAAAAAGTAAAATGTATCAAAGTCTGGAGCTGATATTTGTAGGCCCAATTTTCAGTTTTTTAAAAATTTTGTTTATTGAAACTTTAGCAATTCGTGAGCTTTGACAGTAAGTATACTGTGTGAAATGTAGGGGGTACAAGCATAATTCTCTGTCAGTTCTACTGATGTCAAATAGTGCTAACAATAACAAAAATAGTATTATTCCAACAGTGTAAATAAATTTTGAATTTTAATACAACTTTAAAGTAGCATTGCAACTTCTAAATGAAACATCTTAATATATAGAAAACCAAACAAAAATATATTTTATGGATTGTACAGTTTTCAGTTATCTTGGGTAAATCATAGCTGTACATTCAGAAAAGAAAGACCCTTGAGAGAGACAATACCATGGTGAAACATATGGCTAAGAAATATACAAAATGTGGTCTAATTACCTTAAATTTAAAAGAAAATTCTTCCAAAGCAGAATTCCCATAGTAAACAGGAGAAATGTAGCAAGACATAATCTATAGGAAAAGTGCTTTGTGAATTTCAAGCTGAGAGCAAATATAAAGTACTGACTCTAGCTGTTTTTCTTTGAAGGAAATGTGGAATAACATAATTCTGCAATTGTAGCAAGCAAATAATTCTCTCGAAAACAGAAAGCAGTTGTGTATTAACCTAAGCAAAAAAGGCACAAAACACTGACAGAACTTGGTATAAAAAAGAGAATATATTTTTCTATGTTCTTAGACATGAAAAGCAATTGGAACATCTGAGAATTATTTGTCTTTATATTTATATTTATATGTTGTGTGTATTCATGTCTTTGTTCAATTATCTATTAATTTATCACAAATTTTCATTAATAACATATGTTTATGAGATTGATTTAGAATGTGTATAAACAACAACAAATAAGTAATAAATATTCTATAATAACCTTTACTTATTCCTTAAGTAAATATTTTTAAATAAGTGATTTATTTCCATATTCACTTGTATTGGAATCCCTTTCTTATGCTCTGTCTTCAATATAAAGTCTACTAAAATGTATCACTGATGAGAATGAAAATCTAAAAGTTGATTTTCCTAGTTTCCTGGGGTCTTTTGTGTTATGGTAAAGATGTGGGTCTTCTTTCTCAGGGTAATGGGAATGACAGGGAGC